>JASVER010000113.1:433703-607131 GCA_030449065.1 Oceanodroma leucorhoa
CAGGCTGTGGCAGAGGGGGGCATTTGATGGCAGCAGGATGCAATTACTTGAACTGGAATTAAACCAGGACTTGGGGGCTCACAAAGGAGCAATATGTGCAAGGTGACCATCAAATGGTGCCTCAAAGTAAAATGTAAATAATCCCTTAGAGCTACTTGTTTGCTGTTCCAGGTGCTTAAACGCTATATATAGTCAGGCAAAGGACACTGCTCTGCCATCGGTGCCACATGTTACAGCAGTTACAGGACCACAGTTCCAGCAGCACAGCACACAGGAAAGACCCCCAGGGCTCAGCACAGAGCCCACCAGCCCCATACCCTATGCTTTGCAGGATCAAACCTTACCTGAACTCCTCATCCTCAGCTGTAAGCAGGGCAGTAGATGCTGTTTCAGTCTGTCCATGCACCCCACCTTTGAGCAGCAGGTAGGGCCAAGGAGGTCCCCCAGATGAACAGGACAGTCCAGCATCCCCCAGACAACCCAGCTAAGAACTAAGACCCCTAGGCTGAGCTTAAATATAGCCTTTGGTATAGGGTGTGGGTGGAAAGCCCAGGTGAGGCRATTCAGGACCCTGCCATCAGCTCACCAGCTCTGCAGGTGAAGCAATGGCTGGTCTCCGCTGGATGTAAAGAGCCAAACAGGCTGTATGCATTGGGGAAGATGGTTTCCTTGCAAGCAAGTGACCCAGGCTGGGCGGAGGAGCAGAGGTGCTGGGTGATGGGGCATTGCTCACACCTGGTGTGGGCAGCCCAGGGGGACACATGCCACTGTTAACCGTGATGCTCCCAGGTGAACTGAGATATGCTACAGTAAATAAGGCTCAGGTGTCACCTTGGGATAGCGATGGCTCAGCGGCCAGGGCCAGAGGACAGGACAGGGGCCCTGCCAGGGCATGCAGAGTAACACAAAGCCACCCACTGCTGTGGCAGCTCTCTCAAGGAGCCTTACACCCCCAGAAGGAAAGTAGGTTGACACCATCCACTGTCGGCCMCAGGGAATTATCCGTGCCGAGGACACGGCAACGCGCACGGGGTCTGGAGCAGACCCAGGCAGCACCAGCCCCGGAGCGAGCACACGCTGTCCCATCCCAGCGCCACGGATCCCAGTGACGGCTACAGACTGGGGCTGTCTTGTAGTGTCCTTAAAAGCAATGGCTCATGAGGCAAACCAAAGTCACAACTGTTCCCATTTTCTAAGGCACACACTGAGGGACTGGGCCACCCCACTGGGTGCCGAGCATCGCCTAACAGAGCCGGGAGAGCAAGTTCAGCAGCTCCCTGGAAAAACCCGAGACTCCCAAGGGGCCACGTGTTAAATCAGCACGAGATGAAACGCAGACATGCAAAGCCGACGTGCAGACGAGCACTTGAGGGGTGCAATGGCACATTCAGGTCTGTCCCACATGCTCTCAGGCTGGGGCCGGGGACAGCCCTGTTAATAACAGCCCACGGGACCCCAGGGGACGGTGTCCCAGGGAGAGGACTGGGTCTCCCTGGGAAGAAGCAGCACATCGCAGCAGCCAGCTTTTCTTTGGCAAGCTACTGCAGACCTCCACGAGAGGGCTTTGCTGTACAAGGAAACGCAAGAAGAGGAGCTCCATTTACAGCCTGCCACGGTTAGGTCCTGTCTTTTCCCCACATCTCCTCACCGAGGGCTTAGCAGGCAGCAGCCAGACACAGCCACCACGGATTACACCCACAGGCTCTGATGATATTCGTATGGTAGTGACAGCATTGGAAATAGTTGCCTTTTTTTCTTCCTGAAGCCTCTCTTTTTCTGGATGAGCTGCATCCCAGGGTGCTGGGTGGGGGCTGAGTCCAACTTTCCCAGGGGACTCTGGCACCCAACCTGGCCCCGAAGCACAGACGTAACCTTCAGCATTAACTCACCCACTTGCAAAACAAGCTGGCCACCGCATTTCAGGAGGCACAGGGCTGTCACCCGCAATTCCTCCCACCAGAGCTGAGGGCTTGCAAGCACATCTGATGACGGATGGGGCAATGCCCTTGTTCCCATGCGCGTGGCCTCGGAGATATGCGCCTGTTGGGCTGCTGCCGTGGGAACTCGCAGGGCAGAGGAGGAGCAGGAGAGAGGAGGATGAATCTTCTGCCCCTGGCACGACCGAAGGAATTCACCCTGATTTCCATGCACACTCATGCTGGTCTTTAGAAGGAGACATGAATCATGGTGTAGGTACTTGTAGGGACAAGTCGCAGGCCACCAGCTCTGGTAAACAATAGCAGCACATTGCACCTTGGCTGGCCAGCCCCGAGCGCGTCCTCTCACAGCCCTTACAGACGCAAAACCCCCTTATCTGAACAGATGCATTGATGCGGCTGGTTTTGGGTAGCACCGCCTTAACTGGAGACCTCCCAGGAGCAGGTCCCTGAATGCCAACCACCAAAGCAGCGGGGTTTGGGGTCGGGCAGCCCCTTAATCTCATGGGGTTCGAGTCCAGCGAGGGCGAAGCCTGGCCCGTCCCTCGCCAGGCGATCTCCAGGTTCGTTTGGAGACGCTGTCCCTCAAGGTCATTTCCCGTCTCCTRCGCCCCTGATCTAACAAGAAGCGACGCGCGGCCGGGCGGGCAGGGAGCCGCGGGGGGACGTGGAGGCTGCCTTTGCACGCCGGCTGCTTCGCCCCCGCAGCTGTGCTCTGAAAAGAGCATCGGAGCGAGCCACGGCTGGGCGCACGGCCGCCCTCCCCACCTCCTCCCGGCGCTCCGGAGCTTCTCCCCACCCGGAAAGCTCTGCAGGGACAGGATACGGCCAGCTCTGCCCGGCCATGGCACCGGGACCTCTGCAGCTCCAGAGATGGGGAGTCACACTGCCACGGGCACAAAACAGTGCTGGCTCCCAGCTCAGGTCCCCCGGRGGGTTGAGCTGCCCTGCCACCAGCCTCCAAGCCGGCGGTGGTGGCACGGGGGAACCCAAACCGCTCCACCGCCTGACACCTCATGTCTGGCAGCGTGTGCCTGCTCTGCAGGGTGGACTGGCCTCGTATTTGCCCATCCTCTGCCAGCAGCCAAGCTGGTGCCCCTCACCAATGCCATCTGGCAGAAGGGGACTACCGTGTCCCAACGTGGTTCGTGGGGAAGTGCAGTGTCCCCACCCGGGAGGGTCCCGGCCGCTGGGACGGCACCGGGCTCTGCCGTGGCATCGCCAGCGCTCCCCAAGCACCCGCCTGTGCCAGGAAAAGCCAGGAGGTGCCTTGAAAACAGTAACAGTTTCCCCCCTTTGTTTTTGCCAGCCTTTGAAGGTGATATTTTTCCAGCGTGCATCCATCACTGGGACCGCCAGGCTTCCACCGTGAGCTGAGAGGGAAGGAGCAGGCTGTGACCGGGGGTGCGAGGTGCTGGGGTGACGCTGGCTCCGTGCTCAGCTCACCGGGCAGCACATACCGCCTTACAGCCGCTGGAAGGGCYGTGGGGACACAAGAGGTGGCTCCTTTCTCCTGCCACTTGTCACCCTGTTTATTTTTAACAGCCCTCTCTCCTGCTCAGATATGACCCCCCTCAAGGAAAGCGTCTCCTGGTGCTCTCCCAGCGCCAATCAGCCCCGTGCCACCGCTTTGAAGCCAGGGCAGCCGGTCCCTCCCCGCCTGGCCACCGACCAGGGACATCACGTCACACTCTCCGGAGCTGTAGGCAAACGCTCACTGCGTTGCCCTTTCCAGGGAGGGAATTTCAGCGAGCCCGGCACAGGGCACTGCCCAAAGTGGGGGACAAGGGYGAGCGGGAGGCGTGTGCAGCCCCAGCCACCTCTGCACAAATTGGCTTTTTAGCACAAAATGCATCGTTTCTCCCTGGAAAAATCTCAGCAAGGATAAGGCAGGGAGAAATTTGCCCTGGAAGGCAGTGTGGCCTCACTGGAGCTACCCTTTGGAGATGGAGCCRTGCTCTGAGAAAGGATGGGAGAGCAATGTCGTGAATACCCAGTGGGRCTTTTACCCAAGGCCCTCCGGCGGGTATTTACGTCCCTTTGACATTTGCTTTCCATTAATACAAAAGCCACAGGGCAGGGCCACTCGCCGCCCACAGCGATAAAACAAGTGGCACGGGCTGTTTGCTGACGGGTGCTGCCGTCAGCCCCTRCTGAGTGCCAGAGCCGGGAAGGGGAGTGCGGTCCCACCAGCCCCGCACAGGGTAAATCCCAGCCTGAAAACACCAGCGAGCGTTTTGTGACTCTCCCCAGCACCGGASAGAAGGGAAGAAAAGCCCCGGTTCCCTCCCCTGTCCGTCCTTCCGTCCCTCCTGCCTTCCCACGGGAGCCGTGCCTTCCTCCGGATGCAGCTCCTCCCGACCTCTCCGCTGTGCCAAGGGCCCACGGGGTCAAATATTCCCCCCTGGAGCAAGCAGGGCTGCAAAGGGGCAGCCAGCTGCCCAAGCRGGCTCGGCCACCCCCTGCCCACCCTGCAGCCTTGCCTTGGGGGTTGCCAACATGCTCAGCCCTGGGTTGAGGATGAGATTGGGGTCCGGGGGTTTGGCCCTTGCTCCAGAGAGGTGAGGGTGGTCCGTTGCCCCTCGCACGTCCCCCATCCCCACAGGACTACGGCTGCTTGTTGATGTTGCACTCCGGCTCCTGTAAAACGCTGCCCTGGGCTGGTGCTGGGTGAAAAAACACATAAATTCCTCCCGCCTTGAAAAATAGCAGTCACATTGCCATGGAGACATAACACCGCGCTGCTCCCGCGGCTCCCCTCCGCCCCGCCGCGCAAGGCAGGGATGCTCGGTACCCCCAGCACCGCGCCACGGGGGCAAACGTGCCTCCCACCCCGGCTCCTGGCTTGGCGCTTCCATCGCCCCCCGCTCCCACCACCCCCGGCATGCCATGGGAYGGAGGGAGCTGGGATGGAAGACGTGCCCGTGCTGCTCAGTGCCCRGGTTTGCAGGATTAAACCTGGGGAACTGAGCGTGAAGGGGTCCCAGGGGGTTTCGAAGCAGGCTCTGACCCAGAGCTGCTCTCCTGGCAAAGCAGGCACCCATGGAGTGGTGGGTGCCCAGGCCCAGGGCAGCAGGGACACCGGGAAGGGTGCTGCACCGGAGGGCGGTAGCAAGTTTAAGGGGYAGAGCAGGAGGATTCGGCGCCTGCATTTGGTGCCCAGGAGCTGGCGGGATTTCTCTGCCTCCTGCTGCTGAAACAGCCGCTTCCTCCCCCTCTTTTCTAGCGATGCTCCAGTCACGCTCCGGCTGGGATGGCGCGGGGGGAGCCGCTGCTGCCTGGCTGCCCATGCCAGGCTTCCCGCTCCTTCTGTTTGCTCGGGGAGGGCAGCGGGGCACCACGGCATGCCAGACCCCCCAGCCCACGGGCGAGGGAAGCAGGCACCCATGGGACTCCCACAGACCAAACCTGGTGCGGTACTGGGGCTCCCACCTCTGCACCCCACTCCAGACACACTCCCTGCTTCCTGCCCTCGCTCCCCTTTCCTGCCTTTCCCAGGCCACCCTCCAGATTTCCGAGCGAGCCGTGTCCTTCCTGTCCTCGGCGGCAGGGCCGGTGTGCCCCATCCGCCCGGCCGGCCATCTACTTCTCCATTTCCCTCCCAGTTCTCCTTTCCTCGTGGATGCCCTCCCTGCCCCGCACCTCCGGCTTCCCCTCCTGCTCCGCCTGACCCGGGGCTGCAGGGATCTGCTGGCGGGGAGAAGCCCAGGGCTTGCCAAAGCAAACAGCGGCAGGAGGAGGAGGAGGAGGAGGATGRCCGAGGCCAGAGCAGGCAAAGGGCAGAGTCCATCAGCAGACCCTGCCTTCCTGCTCCGGGGTGGGGAGGCTTCCCCTTGCTTTTTAAATGCTCCAGGTTGGCTCCGTGCACCCCGGAGCTTGGTGGGAAGCGGGTGTCGGAGGCAATGCCTCGGCTGAGMGGAGCCCGGGGATGCTCAGCAGCAGGCTGGGGGGTGAGCACCCTTTGCGGCTTTCCCCGTGTGGGTCTGGGGGGGGGCTGAGCTTCATGGGGTGCGGGAGGCCAAGGGAAAGCAGATCTGGGACTTGAGTCTCCTGCAAGCAATTTATAGCAAGGTCTTTTCCTCCCACTCTGCTTGCTGCCAGGAAAAGCAGCAGGAAAATATTTCCCTGGGAATTGTTTTTGTTCCTTCCTCTGTGTCTGTACGCATGAAGCTCTCCTCCGTCTTGGACATGCCTCAACCTGTCCCGAGGCTCAGATTAATCCCCTGCACCACCCGGGACGACAGCTGAGGTCAGATGCTGTCAGCAGAGGCGAGGAGGAGGAGGAGGAGGAGGAGGAGGAGGAGGAGGAGGAGATCTTCCCCCCCTAGAAAACCACACACGTTCCCAACCAGAGCAGCGAGCATGAACAACAGGCAGCCGTGCCTGCTTCTCTGGAGCAGGAGGTCACCCTGCAATGCAGCGGCACACCGGAGCATCCCGCACGGGAGGGAGAGCTCGCTGCTGGCAGTGCCAGAGCAACACGGCAGAGCCCAAAGCCTGGCTTAAGGGAAAGGCCGGGCTTAGCGGGGTAGCTGCAGGCAGCAAATGCATCTGCAGCCAGGCAGGTCGCAGCCTGCTCCATGCAAGTGCCTGAAAACAGGTCAGCAGCAGCCGGTACCTCCGCTTCTCCACCGTCCTGGGAAAGGCTTCCCACGGCAGCAGGAAAGGGAAAAAAGATGAACCATCCCCCTCGTCCTCCCTGGCCTGCACTGGAGAAGCAAGCCCTGCAGGCTGGGCTGGCCAGAAGAGCCGGTCACGGAGCAGCTTCCTGCGGGCAGGTCTCAGCACCCCCTGCCCGCCCGGCAGGGAAGCTGGGATGGAGGGAGGGTGGGAAAATCGGGATGGAGGGAGAGTGCATCCACCACAAAGCCAGTCCTTCGGTGTGCAAAGCGCTCAACACCTCCTCGGAGCAACTGGAACAAGCTCAGGAGAGCTCAGCTCTGGTAAATGATGCTCTACGGCCCCTGCCCAGGCAGTTTACCTTCCTCTTGTCCCGTTTTCCCCTCTACCTCATGTGAGTGCTTGGGAAATACATGATGACTGACTATTTGCCTGCAGCTCCAAGCCCTTCCCTCCCCCTCTCCCCAAGCTCCATCACCAATAAATCACCCCGCTGGGAGAGAGGGCCAGAGGAAACCAGAGGCACAAAACCTCAAACAGAGCCTTTTCCCCCCCCTGCTCTCCCAAGSAGCTCTGCATTTCATTACCGTGGCCAGGCCAGCCCTCGCCCAGCTGGRGAGAAGGAGGGGAGGGGGGGCCCTGCAGGGTTTGCATGTCAGGAGCAGAAATCACAACCAGAAGACCAGGAGAACAGAGTTGTTTGTGTTTGTCAYTGCATCCCGGCGCTCGCCTGGCCCTGACCCTGCCTCTGGGACCCGTGCTGGCCTGGAATAGCTCTCCTCCGTTGAGGTCCGTCCGTGCCAAGGCAGCTCCGGCCACCTTCCAGCCAGCTTCCYCCCCCACCAGCCATCCCCTCTCAGAGCCGACCCCTCTCTCTGCCCCACTCCAGCCTCGCAAAGTCACTTGGATGCTCCTTGGAAGAAGCCCCGGGGTTTTCTGCAAGCCTCACCAGCGGGCTCAGCCCTGCCAGCAAGCTTCCCCGCCTTCCCTCTCCCCCTGCTCAGCCCCCCCCGGGCTGGGAGCACCCTGCCCAGGCAAACACCCAGCCTGTCCCTGCCTGGGGAGAGCGGCAAGGACAAGTCCCCGTCCCCTACAAGCGCCCCGCACAGCCCTCGCCTTGCCCAGCCCTCTGGGGACCGGGGGGCTCCCTCCACCCACCCTAAATATATATTGGCAGAGCATCGCCGGCAAGCACGGTACATTGGAGACAGATGCAAGCCCCGCAGCAGCGCGAGGGCTTGGGGGGGGGGGGATCCAGACATGCCTCTAACCAGCCTTTTGAGCCATCGTTTAAGCAAGAAGTAGTGCACCGCAGTACTTCTCCACCCCTCCCTTCCCCCAAAAACCCTGCCCTGGGGTTTAGCCCTCRGCAAAGCCCCTTCAGGGCTGCTCCGGTGCCCCCCAGCTCCCCACAGCTCCCCAGGCGGGGAGAGGTCCCGGCAGGCTCGCAGCCCCGCGGCGCTGGCCTGCCTCCCACCTCCCTCCCAGCAGCTCGCCGGATTCCTGAGCGCTGACACGGGATGCTGCAGCAATGAGTGTGCAGCTCCTTCCCCTGCCCCAGGAGAGGAGGGGTGGGAGGGTAAAGCCGGGTCGCAACAGGCCAGGAGGGAGCAAGAGCATCTGGAGTGAAATCGGGAGCCTCCTGCGAGCCCCRGCCCCTCGCTGCCCATCGCCTCCCAGCCTCTCAGGCTTCCTCCGGCCTCTGGCTGGAGCCTTTCCCAGGCCAGACCTACGTCCATCCCTTTAAAGGCTGAGATGATTCACACCATTAACACTCCCTTATTGGCAAGAGCCAGTTTTAAATCATTCCCTCTCTCCAGAAGGTATCCCTGATGCGAGCCGCAGCTCATCAGCCCGGAGCTGCAACCGACGATCACTCCTTGCTGAGCACAGCAGGAGAAAAGTGAAAGCCTGCTGCTCACCCTCCTCCCCGAGCATCCCCCCGGGCTGCCCGGCCGCCACGCTCCCGGCTCCCTCTGCCAGCACCTACCCCACCCTCYGGCTTCGCTAAGGGATTTTCCCAGCACTGCTCTTCTCCCAGGCTCTCACGGGACCTCATCTGAGCTCCCGGGGGGGGGGCAGCAGCCCAGGCGAGTGCTTCCAACAGCTCGTTGCTATTATAGGAAGGTGAGGATCCTGCCATCTTGCCATTAAGTCACATCCTCCTCGACCCCGTGAGGTAGTTTCCATAGGAGTCACCCTCTCTTCCAAGCAATGGAAGTTTTTATTTTTATCTGGCTTATTTATGCACTTCTCTTCCCTCGGCATTGGCCTGGGCAGCAGGTTTGGGTCATTGGCCTCTCCTCCAGCTCATTCCCCCTTCCTTGCTCAGCTGTCCCATCTCGTCACCCTCACCTCTGCGGCAACCGAAAGGCAGCACCACGAGCAGAAGGAAAAGTCCAGGGATTGAAGAATCACGACGGAACAGATGAATTAAGGAAAACAGACCCTGTTTAGGTAAAAGTGATTATAGGAATAAAAAGACACTGGGGGAGGAAAAAAACAAAACAAAGAGCAGAAAAGCTGATTCCAGAAGTAACACAGCATCATGATTACGGGTGGTTTTCGATTTGAGACTCACTTTTCCAGTGGAGGTGCAGACCCCTCTATAACAAGCCAAAGCTCACTGCCAGCTATCTTGTCTCGGTTATTTTTTCCATCCCTCTCAGCAGCAGCAGCAGCCTGCGGCTCCCTGGGGACACGTCCCAGGGAGCAAACCCCACGCGTTATAAAAACACCACCACAGCAACAAGCGAGGCACACGTTGGCTCAGCAGAGACAGCTCCGGCAGTCGATGGAGCTGSTGTGGGTCTTCCGGGGACACGGCATCACGGTTATCAGCTGGTAAGCAAGAACTTGCTCACCCTCGGATAGCTCTGCGGAGAGGTCACGCCAGCCAGAGGGAGTTGCGTTGGCACCTCTGGGTAGTCTTTGCCGTATTTTCAGAGGCCAACAGCAATTAAGGTGTTGCACAACTCCTCTCTGGAAGATAGAATAGATACGGGCGCTGATGATGATCTGTGCCAAAGGCAGGTTGGGTCTTGTCTGCACAGGGACACCGGGGGCCGCACGAACCAACTGGACCAGATGCTCTTCCAGCGGTTGGGTGCCCAGAAAACCTTTAGATATGCCATGGTGCTCCTGATCAACTCTGTGACAGCCAAGAGCAGGAGTGCTCCCATCCCATTTTGGCACTCAGGAGCTGACCGCAAGCCCTGGGCAAAACCATCTGCTTCTACAGAGATGCTGTTGGCGAACAAGAAGCAGGACCGAAGCCCTCCCTCCCTTGCCTTGGGAAGGAAGCCATGCTCGTACGGGAGCAGGAGGCCCTTTCCATCCCCCAGCCCAGCTTCTGGCCCATGAGAGCAACCTGTGCCCTCAGAGCAGGGTGGAGAGCTGGGGCAGAAGTCCTTCGTAGCCACCCTCCTCCTCCTCCCGCTGCTCTCCTCTTACTGGAGAAGTCCCGAGGTGACTTGGTCTCCCATTCGAGAGCCACGCTGTGGGACTGTAGGGTTCTCCTGGAGAGTACTTGTACAAGCGAAGGAGGGCCAGGCCCTTCCCGTCACCTCCCAAAGGTCATCAAGTGGGAAGAAATGTCTCATCACGCGCTATTTCCTTGGTGTTGTCTACCAGACTAAAAYTGTATGTCACCATTAAGTGCAATTATCAAGAAAATTAAGATGGTAGGACTTTCACTTTTACATAAGAATAGGGAGCTAYTACCTTGTACGCAAACTAGTAGAGCTCCCTCTAAGCCACCCCAGAAGGTCTCTCCCCCATCGCAAGTCCTCCCCTCGTTGCCCTCCCAGCGCTTCAGGACGAAGCCCAACACCTCCAGTTCTCACAGAAACAAGGTGTAAAAACCCCCCAGCCCGCAACCCCAGTGCCCCCCGACACAGTGCCTATTCCAGCCAGAGAGCAGAAAGCTTCACGTTGGTCACCGCTCATCTCCCACGCCACTCCCCAGCTCTCCCACGCGAGCCAGGCCCCTGAGRTTCAGCCAGATATCCCAGGCTGCGTTTCACAGCACAAACATCTTCCTGGACTCRCAAGAGATGCAATCCTCAGTTGAAAAGTTCATTAATTAGGAGCAGAGAAGCCTCTAGTGAATCTCCCAGCAAGAAGCAGGAAAAAAAAAAGTTCCCCCACAATTCAGTCTAATTACAACGCCTCGGGGCGCTCCACAGTCGCTGTGAAGCAGCGGCCAAATTTTTCTCCCCACCCCTAAGAGCAGGAACTTTAACCCAGTTACAGTTTTACTGATAATGAAAAAAAAAAAAAAAAAAGCCCTGATATTCATCATTTTAACTATTCTGCAAGTAACAGCAAACAGAAGGCACTGAAAAAAAATCTCTCTGGCAGAGCAGGAGCTGGCGGTGAGCTCGGCCCGCGTCCGGGAAGGATCCACTCGCACGCCCGGAGCTTTGAGCAGGCGAAGCCAAAGGCCAGCCCTCCGCCCGGCCGGACTGCGCACAGCTGCGCTTCTGGGATTTAGCAACCGCTTTCCACCCACARACAGTGACTTTGCACATGAGGTACTTTCTGACTAAGACCTCAAATGCCACGGCACCTCCAGCCCCGGGCATAGGCTGAAGCCGGAGGAGCACCTAGAAGATCCTGGGAAGGACTCCAGTCGCCCTGACAGAAGTTTCCTTTCTTCCCGGTTCCCGGAGGAGCTGGACTCCATCCCACCCCAAGGCTCTGGCGAGGCAGGGTGGATCCAGCCACAGACATGCAGCAACCACACCCCGGCTGCTGCCGGCCCGGCTCCCCGCTGCCCTCCTCCCCCCTCCCAAGACAGGGACTAGGCTCATACAGTTGAAAATATTTAATACGTGTTGTACACGTAGAATTACATTTTATACAAAACAAGATACATCACTGAAGGAGAACACTGTACAAAAATCCCTACGGGAGCCCCAAGCCTTTATACAACAAAGACCGGGAGTTACCAAGCCTAACCAACAGGCTCGAGGACTTTCCATCAGAGCGTCTGTAAACTTCGTTTCTCTCAATAAACACTTTTAAAAAGCACCATGTAATAGTTCTTACCTAAACCTTTCCAAAATAGAGACTTTATTTAATAAACTTAATACTTTCCAAGCTTAAAATATTACCCGGTGGGAGCGCCCCCGGGCGCCGGGGAGGGCGGCGGCCCGGCCGGGAAGGGGAATTCCGGGAGGGCAGGGCCGGGGCCGGGGGCGCTCCCAGGGACCCGGCGTGCCGGCGGCGGGCGGGGAAGGGGGAAGTGCTGCTGCTGCCCCGCKGTCCTTCCCGTGCGGCGGGGCAGGGCGCCGGGGCCCCGCTGCGGCGGACGCCCTCCTCCGTCGGGCTGGGGGTGCGGGAGGAGGCGGAAGGGGGGAGGGGGGTGTCACCTCTCGGTCCGGCTGCCCGTCCGTCGGCCCGGCCCCCCCCTCCCCGCGGCGGAGGGCGAGTCTCTGCGGCCGGCGCGTCAGAAAGCCACGATGGCCGTGCTCCAGGGGTTGAGGGTCCGCAGCACCGGCTCGTCGCAGCAGATCTGTCCCGGCTCGGCCGCCGCCTCGGCGGGCGCCGTCGTCCCCGCCTCACCGCCGTCGAGGGGCGCCCGCCGCCGGCCCTTGGGCTCCTTGCTAAGCAGTCCCGAGAAGCTGGAGCCGAAGATGCTGATGAGACTGGCCACGTTGCCCGTCTCCATGTCCTCCTGCTCGCCCGGCGGCGGGGGCGGCGGCTCCTCCTCCACCTCGCGGCGGGGCTTCTTCACCGGGGAGCCCGCCTGGCCGCGCTCGCCGGCGCTCCGCTTCCGGGGGCAGTGGGGCGGCGGCGGCGCCGGGGCGGCGGGAGCGCAGTCCGCGCGGTTCGCTTCGCCGCCCGCCGCGCAGCAGCAGCTGCAGCCGCAGCAACAGCGCCGCGGCCGGGGGCCCTCGCAGTCCGCGCCGGGCAGCCGCGGGCCGCCCCTAGCCGCCTCGTCCTGCGGGGGCGGCGGCGGCGGCTCGCCGGCCGCCCAGGCGCTGGTGCAGGGCGGCGGCTCTTCTTCGGGGGGCCCGCAGGAGGCGGGGGGCGGCTCGGGCGGGCAGCCCGGCTCGCTCAGGTAGACCTGCCGGGCGCTGCGCAGCACCAGCGACACCAGGAGGTTCTTGTGGAGCTTGAGGCCGCCGCGCTGGCCCCGCGCGCTGTAGATCTTGCCCAGCGAGATGCTGACGATGCGGTGCGCCTCCAGCTTGAACTCCATGGGGGACGGGGCCGAGGGGGCCGCCGGGCCGGGGGCGGACAGGGGGAGGGAAGCCGTGCCGCCGCCCCGCTCCGCACGCCGCTCCTTCGCGCCGCCGACTGAGGGGAGCCCACGCGCCCGGCCGCACTTTATACCGCCCCCGCCCCGGCCAATCAGAGCGCCCCGCCGGCCGCTCCAACCGCCGGCTGGCCCCCGCGCGCCCGCGCCGGCCAATGGCGAGACAGGGGAGCGGGTTCGAAAGCTCGCCCCGCGGAGAGGGTTCTTAAAGCGGCAACGCCAGCACACGGCTGGTGGTGGGGTCCTCCCGCCGGGGGACAGCAGGCAGGGCTGCAGCAGCACCCCGGGCTCTGCAGCACCCCAGGTTTTGCAGCACTCCAGCTTCACTGCACTCCACGTTGGCTTGATCAGGCCGACCGGCAGCAATAGGAATTTTGGCCAAAACAATTGAAACATTTCTGGGGAAAAAAAAAAACCAACCCAAACCAAGAGCAACCCCTGTTTTCTGCAGGTTAGAAACGTTTCCCCCAACTTCAGCACCGGTCTCTGACATCTTGTGTTAGAGAAGACACTGGTGTTGGTGTTGGCCGGAGAGGGAAGTGCACCTTTGAGTGCACTTCAAGGAAAATCTGCCCTGACATTGAGCAGAAAGCCATCCCTGCTGGATTGCCAGGGGGAGATCTGCTCTGGGGGTCTGGCAGAGAAGCTCGCAGAAAGCCCAGGATAGAAGAGGAAGATCCGCAACGGGGGTGGGAAGGGCTACAAGGGAGGATGGGGGAGGACAGCAGGCCACCAGCATCTCCCGGGGTAATAGGGACCGCAGCAGCCTGGAGCACTTTGTTTGGGAACTGAAACCTCACACTGCAGTAGCTGTGAAACCCGGTGGCAGGGCCAGYCTGGTGGCTGGGGGCCACAGGGGACAACCCACCCCCCCAGACACAGCCCCAGGGAAGCCTCCGAGAAAGCTCGGGGGGGTGTTTCAGGGCTTCGAGTGGGGACCCTCCTTCTTCCACCGAGGAGCAACCACCGTCTGCAAGGAGACAAGAAGTGAAAGGGCCCAAAATTAAGGAAGTTCAATGTGCTGTCCCGCAGTATCTGTTTGCATTCCCAGCTGACACACAACAACTTGTTTCCATCCCTTTTTTTCCAAGGGATTCATCCACAGGCCCCTCAAAAAAGAGAGCCGCAGCCTGTCGTTATRCTTTTTTGGCAGGATCTGCCACCACGTCCTGGCTTGCTGGAAGGACAAGGGGGTGGCTGGTCACAGCAGTAACAAAAACCAGGTGAAGATTCAGCCACATCAACAAATAGTTGACACATCAGGCGCCTTCCCCCCAAAAAAAACCCACACTCGGACCAAAGGCGTGTTTTCCTCCCGCTTGAGTGCAGCTGGAAAACCTCAAATGCCGCTCTCTGGATGTTGAACACGATGGCATGTCAACCTGGGGGCTGACATCTCAAAATGTCCACCTCCTCTTGCACAAACCTGCCACGCTCCATCTTAAATGACTAGACCGGAGCACGCTCAACCGCACAGCCAAAACACCAGCCAAAACAGCCGGTCCCGGCTTTCCCCCTGCCCGCACCGGGGCCAGCCTCTCCTGGCTGCAGTGACTGGGGCTGTCCCCCCACACCCGGCGTGGGAGGCCGGAGGGACGCGAGCCCCGGCGGTGGGAACCGAGGGTTTYCAGACCCGCCGAACCTGCTCCCTGTGCCTCGGAGGGCCGGCAACACCCTGGCCTAAGCCCTCGGGTCAGTCTAACCAGCCGGGGCAGGTCTGGGCTCGGATGTTTGGGACTGCAGTCATGCCTCCTCGCCCGCAGCCGGCACRTCTGCCAGCCACCGGTGCCCCCTCCGCAGCACGGCATTCGGTTGTGCCCCTGCAAAACGGCTTGTGCATCACCAGGCGTGTTGCTCTGGGACTGCTGTTTGCAGGATCCGGGCACCTGCATCCTCAGCAGAGATGACCCCGGTTAGAAGGATAAAGCCAGGTTTGATACATCTCAGCTGGGTATATTCCCGACTGGGATGCGGATGAAGAGCAGCGGTGCAAAGCCACCCCACCAGCTGCAAAAAGCCGAACGCAGGTGGAGGAGACAGGGCGCGAGAGCTCTGCTGGGTAAAGGTGTCTGGATCTGAGAGGACCAACCTGTTCTGCCGCTCACCGCCTCACCCCGATGGCATGAGGCACCATTTCTCTCTGGTCGCCAGGTTTTGGCTACCTACCCTGCCTAGGACCAGGCAGGCTGACAGCCTCTCCCCTCCCCTGGGATAAGCACGATGGGGACGGCTACCGAGCGGTCCCTCATCCCTATTAGTGCTCAGACAGGGGACTCGGACAGACGGCAGGGAGGAGCAGAGGTGCACGCCGTCAGACTACTACCCCGTACCACCGGTTTCACCCGCACCTGGTGTCAGGCACAACCGTCGGCACGGTTGTGCACCAAAGCCCTGCCTTGACCTCTGCCCTGCCCCTGCCTGCACTTCATGCCCTTTGCAAAGAGATGGGGCAGTGGTTGCTTTCCCAGGGGTGGCCGTGCAAGAGGAAGGCAGGAGGAGAGGACCGGCAGCGGTGCTGGCAGAGCCCGGCCCGGCAGCGCACGGGCAGCCTGTTTAAGCTAGGCAGTATTTTGGTGGCAGCCCTGCCTTTCCCTCCCAGGCTGATGTCATGCTTTAGTAAGTTTGAGGCAGAGTCACATGGCAGCTTCTGAGGTCAGCGCCTGGGGTGGCTTTGTTGTCTGTCTGCCTGCCTGCCTGCCTGCCCTGGGCTCCTGCCTGCACCCGGAGCCGGACCCCGCTGGTGGGTGACCCTGCTGGGGTTCCCCTCCGAGCAGGGCATCTCTGATACCCACGGCTCGGCATCTCCATGACACCCACGGCTCGGCACAGCGTGGGAGCCGTCGCCTCGGTGGGGCCAGCATCCCGGACAGTCGGACATGCCTCGTGTCCGTCCGTCTGCCCGCAGAAGGGGCATTGCCCCCCATCCCAGGGGGGGTCCGGGGGGATATGGGAGAAGGAGGCGGAGGAAAGGGTGTGACGGGGCTCTCTAATCTCTGCATGTGATCTAACCGGGCTGGAAGGGGTTTGACGAACAATTAACAATCCTCCGGCTCAGCTGCTGTTTCCCGAAATAGCTCTGGCAGGAGGRGGAGGGCGGACGGGCTGGCAGACAAAGGTGGCCTCTCCGCCAGCAAGCTGCAGCCGGTGGCGCGGCCGGCAAGCCRGCAGAGGAGGCTGCCCCGGAGGCCGAGCAGCGGGGAGCCCGTGGCCCCACCTGGAAAGGAAAACAATGCGAGATAAAAGCAGCTCGGGGCAGGAAGCAGCTTGTGGTACAAATAATAATTGCAGAGGGCTGCGCACACCACCGGGTGTTTTGGAGGCGTTTAAATCCGCCTTCGACGGCGGGCAGAGGAGGTCGGCGCCGGGAAGCTCGTCGGGGATTCGCGCGGCTGCATCTTGGCCGGGAGCAGCGTGGGCTGCTGGGGCTGCGYGCCGGCTGCCTGCATCCCCAGCTACGGCAGCAAACCCCCGGCCGGGGTCCTCCCGTCGCCCCCAGCCGCAGCCCACGCGGCGGCGGCGTGGCTGGGGACCGTAGCGGCACGGCCATCTGGCGCGCAGCGCAGCCGCCCCGACCTGCGGCGCTGGGGCTGAGGATGTGGTTAGCAAGATCCTGTTTCGACAGCAGCGTCTGTCCCCGTCCCCACCCCACCCCCCCCGCCAGCCCCTCGCAGTCACCAAATGTGCGGCCCAGGCCCCGGGGGGAGGCCAGCTGCAGCAAAGAGGTGGAAAACCCTCYGGGTAGGATGGATGGTGAAATTAGAGTCTCCTCAAAGCACAGGCTGAAGTCATCCATCACTTCTCTTGGCTGTCCCAGCACCACTGCAGTGCATCCTCCCTTCTCCCTTCTATTTGGACCAAGATTCATGAGTTAGACCCTTCTTGGGAAGAAGATTGGAATGAAACAGTCAGACCTCCCTCACCACCAGTGGGGCTGGGGCAAAAGCCTTCACCCCAACAGCTGCCTGCAGGAAAAACGGAGCTTCAAGACAGCCAAAGCCCCAGGGAGATCCGGGCGCATCCCCAGAGATTGCTGACGGAAGCGAAACAGGACAGGGAGGAACATTTCCAAATGCAGATTCATCCACAGCCCCAGCCCGAGTTCATTTCTAGATGGCAATAACAAGCACCTGAATTGTGAGGGACCCACGCAGGGCTCAGGAGGAGGAGGAGGCTTGTTTGGGGTTGGTTGGTTGTTTTTTTTCTTCAGAAAAATCGATGATTCGCATGGATGCAGTCTGGACCTGCCGCAATTGGATATCGGTAACTAATCCCCCAGGGTTCCCAACTGCTCTGGTTTATCCATGCTTGGAGATAAGGTCAGAAGAGCTGGGAAACATCCCAAAACACAGCCAAGAGTGCTAACCGCTAATCGCTGCCGAATGAAAACCAAACACAACGCACAAGCGAAACAAATACAAACAAATCAATACAAACCTAAACCCAAAGGAGAGGAAGCAGCTCCCTCGGCTTCTGAGAGTACCGAGACACCCGCCCCTGAAACCACAGCGGGGTGCGAGCCTGCAGCRCAGCCGCGTACTAGAAAGCAAAGGGGCTTTGCAGGCTTAAAAACCCCCTTCCGTCGGCAGAGATGATAGTGTAGATACCCCAGGCAGGCAGGACGCCCTCCTACACGTTTTTGKTTTTTTTTTTTTCACCGGTGACCTGGAATTCCCCCTTTTCCCCCTGCACAAATGATTTAAAATTTCCTTTCCCTTACTTTGAGCCACCAGCTTAGGATTTCCCTCCCCTCCTCTGGAGACCCTTGACCCGGACCCCCCGCCTGTCAGAAATCCTGCTACTCCTCCAGCAGCCTCTCCAAACACAAAGAGGGGGGTGGAAAAAATACCAGTCCCAGCTATCAGCTTCTTCAGGCAGCCATTTCCCTTGGAAAAATGTGGCCCCATATCTTTCAGTGTTTTATGGAACTGGTTTGGGTTTCCTGGGGAAAAAATGCATTTATTTGTCGGAGGTTTCCTATCAGAGAACCCTTCTATTGTAGTCCACCTTCCTGTTTTTTTTTTCCCTCTCTGATACGCCTACAATGGGTCCTGTGCCATTTTGAAAGATGGAGGCTGCCTTATGTCCAGGGGGAAAAGAAGYAGGACAGCCCTGGGATGCAGCCCAGCAGACGACCCTCCAGCTGCCCAGCAAAGCCCGTGCTTTTCACTGCAGCGATTTGCTCCCCAGAAAACTCTGCTAAAGAAGGCGGCATCCCCGGTGGCATTCACCTGTGGCCCAGCACGGGGTTAAACATCTCAAATTAATCACGGAGCCAACCAAAGTCACAGTTCAGCAAACCGCAGGGTAGATCRCCTGCCCAAAGGAGTCTCAGCCTAATTATTTTTTTTTCTCTCCCTGTATCTCAATGTCACCTTCATTTTAGCCGGCGGGCAAATGACGACTGCAGCCCTCTGCACATCCCAGAGCGCAGATGTGTTCTCTGTGCAACTGCTTCCCGCTTAGGCATGATGGGGAGGTTGCACAATGATGCTCCCGAGTCATGGAGCYGTTATCCTAAGAGAGGCTGCCTGCTCCGCTCCCTGCTAATGAAAGGGGGGACCGGGGTCTTGGGACCTGCCAGCAAAGCACACCACATACAGTGCTTATTAAAAGTCCAAAGGCACGCCAGGAGGGAATCTTCTGAGTCCTCAGAGTAGCAACCACCGACAAGAGCAGCAAGGGCAGAGCAGATCCTCTCTGTGCCAAATCCGTCCTCCCACCATCAAGGGAAACTGCAAAATAAAACATCTGTGCCTGCCAGCAGGTGTTGACTCGCCCTGCTCCTTCTGATCTGTGCCCCTTCYCTCTTGTAGGGACCTTCCTTTGGCCACCTCATCCTTCACCTGGCTTGTGGGGCTGACTACATGATGGAGACCAGAGCCCTGGCCAGGTCATCCGTGGACATGGGGATAACGAGGAACGGTTACGGGGTAAGGCCGCTGGGGAAAAGTTCCTTCTAATTTCACCCACTTGAAAAAGTAACGAGGACTCTAGCAGTCCGGCACCTCGCTAGTCATGTAATTTAATCTCTTTTTGGATCCAAGTAAGCTCTCAGCACCCCTGGCATCCCGTGGCAGGCCGTCCCAGAGGTTCACCCTGCAGAAAGTAATGCCGCCTTTGCTCAATTTCATTTCCCGTTTTCATCTTCATTAAGTAACCGATTGCTTATGCACTAAGAAAAGGAAAATTAATTTTCTCCAGAACAACCCTTAGTCTGAACAGTCATCCCGCATCCTACCACGAATTATCTCCTTGCATTTGCTCATTTATTTCATAYTTGATTGGATTTCTACCATTTTTGTCCAGTTGCCCAGTCAGGGATTGCAGTCTCCGCTGCACACAGGCCTTGYACTGTTACGAACCCACCCGCGGGTACAGCTACAGTATGAAACCGGCTCTCRTTAGACAGCAGAGAGCCCACAAGARACAGCAACAGGAGGAAAGCCACGACCACAGGAGAAGCTTCGGCCAGGCTTCACTCCTTCTCAGACAACTGCAAGCCCAAGGAAACCCGCTCCGTCGGCTGTGCGGCACCCAGAGCTAGCTGTAACTCCGCTGCTTCACCTCCCCCTCTGCTGACCAGGCAGCCGTTGCCTCTGTGGCAACRCCATCGCATGGTTGAGGCCTCGTGTCATCTGCCCTCTTCGCGTTTCACAGTGAAGTCACCGCAGATTTGTAAAAATGAGGCTCAGGAAACCTAGTTACAAATGCAGAAGGGCCACGAGTGGGTAGGATTTGACGTAAACCCTTGGGATTTGATGTAAACCCTCACTGTCCACCACAACACTGAATATTTAGCTACAGACTGGTGTTTTGTATCAAGCTATCACTGCCTTAATCCTCCTCTTACAACCACCATTGAAAATCTTCAACAAATGCATACGAGAAGGAAAAATACCAAAGCACCTAAAACCCATTCGCTTTATCAGTTCTTCCTTTAGCTGTAAAACCTTTTCTGGGGGAAAAAAAATCTCCTGTAGTTTTACAAATCCAAATTAAAATCAATCCAGCTTTCCCCCGAGAGGAAAAGCCACCTCTTCCATGCCAAATGCATATTCTTTGCACCAGGCTAGTATGGGATCACAYACACACACCCCTGTGCGTGTACACACACGCCACAAAAATTTTCCTGATAAAAGTTTCAGTGAGCCCAGTTCTTTCCTGCAGACGGTTGGGATTTTGACGAGTTGGCGCTTTTCRGCACAGAAGTGTTTAATCAGATCTTTCCTGACCAGTTCTGCAGCTGTGCGCCACGCGCCGAGCACTCCTGTCCCAGGGAGGAATCGGTTAGMCGAGCACACCAAAAAGCTACTGAAACACTCCCCTGTGCTTTCAAACCAAAAAATCAGAGCTTCCCAAAAGAAATGGCAAAAAGGCCCCCATTCTAAAAAATACACAGCAGCGTGGTTGGAATGGCTTTCATGTGAAAATCTAAATCATTTACTACATTGCATAAAWTAATTTCCAGCATCAAAGAAAAGGCTGCCTTTTTTATTCCTGGAAAGTTTGCAACTTCCCTACATTTCGGTAGTGCCTCCTTATTTTCAGCCCTCAACAGCTCTGCGAAGCTTTACACTTTTTAGCAAATGCGTAAAACCCATTTTCTACGAAGTGAAATGAATAAAGTATTCGTGTAATTTATTGAAGGATTTCTGAATGTCCTAGCTAGTAACTCACAGAGGCTATGGGAGCTTTTCCCTTTTTCATTCCCAGCACGGTGAAGGTTTCAGGGGACGCTTTGCGAGAGCGAGCTGAACCACGCAGCCTCGGTGCACCGAAAGGAGAGCACTGCAAATTGCCCCTGATAGACTTTCATGAGTGCTTGAACAAATCTAACCCCAATAACCTTCRGTGCATTGCTCAGAATACACCATGTCTTTAAGCACCCCAACTACGATAACCAAATCCCTCAGAGGCTCCGAAAACAGAGCAACGAGGCTACGACACGCTCCGAGCTGCCGGCCGGCTGCTTCAGAGGGGTGTCCCCGCTGAGGGTGCGCACTCGGACAGGYGAGTGACGGTGTCCTGCGCTTTGTGGAACAACCTGCCACTTCTGAGCCCGCCTGCGACACGTGAGTCGTTAAGGCACAGCCATCGGGAAACGCTGTCCCTGCAGAGCGCAGCAGCACCCAAAGGAGAGCCAGCATGAGTACCTGGTAGTTAGCAGGCCTCTGCTGGCACACTGTTGGCAGGACGAAACCAGARCTGCTGAGCAGCTCCAGCCCAATCCAAGCTCTCCTTCCCCTGCTGGGAAACACACTGGTTTTCCTCCTTCTATCCCAGCAAGAAGCCCAAAGCTGCCAGAGCAGGAGACGAGGGCTGCAGCACAGCACGGGGAACGGTGGCAGTGGGGAGGGCGGGAGCTCTGAAGAGTGCGAAGCACAGGTGGAAATCGTGGGAGGATCGTGAGGTTTTGGGGAGTACAAGGTCTTTGGGGGACAGGGACAGAGGTAACTAGCCCAGTGTCTCCTCAGCACTCTGTTTTTTGCTGGAGGGAGCCCTTTGTGCTCAGCACAAGCCTATTTGGTGGGGACCCCCCGAAACCTGCTGGCGTGGGAAACAAGTCATCCAAGGTGCAGCAAGGAAGGGCCGGCAAACACAAGCCCTAAAGCTGCCGCCTGTTGCACCACACCTGGCAAGCTGCGGCTTCCCAGGCATGGGGCTGGCCAGAGCAGGAGGCAGCTTTCTCGCCCCACAAACTGCAGAAACCGGTTCTACATGTGCCACAGCCTTCCCACCCCACACTCATGAGTAACGCTGCTGCGATTGCAAAAGTGAGGTATCCAGTTCACATGCTGAGGAGGCATCTCTGCAAATGGTTTKTGTGCCTGTTCCCTCAGTGAACCAGCACTGCCTTTCCTAGGGATGCTGGACCACAGCCACATTCAGAAAGCACAGGCAGGGACATGCACTTCGGTCAAGAGGGCAAAGATGTGGGGGATTACTGCCGGCCAACCCTCTGCAAAATCGATCATCGGGCCTGCCCGTCCCATGGGAGAAACACAGGGACATCCCCCAGGCAGAGTGCTGCGCAGAGGGAGTTCAGCCATGCRTGTATGGCAACATCCCCTAGCACTGCATGGGCACCCTTCCTCTCCTGCCAGCTTTTCTAAGCCCAGGGCGATCTGTGCTCACAGCCGAGAGGCTACTAAGGAGCCCAGAGACGTTCGAGGGGGGAGTGAGGGAACAGGGGGTCCTCACCCTGGGATGAACAAAAGCCAAAGGGCTGTTCCCGCCCCGCAGAAGGGAGGAGGAAGGAAGCGGTGCCTGTTCGTTCCCGGGGCAGGAAGGGTAGCGGGAGCGGAGCAGACTGCCTGTCGCTCTCCCCTTCTTCCTCCCCCACCGGGCGGGAACACAGCCCGGCCGAGCCGCTCCTGCCAGACACCCTGGCAGGGACCACGGCCCGGCAGCCAGGGCAGGGCAGGACGYGCCTGCCCAAGTGCCGACAAGCCGGCACGTAGGAAACGCGGCGGCGAAGGGCTGAGAGGGTCACTCGGCCCCCCAGCGCTTAAGGGCTGCCCGGGGCCCAGCGGGCCGGAGGTTGCCCGGGCCTGGAAAAGCCCTCAGGAAGAGCCSGGACGTCCCCCCCTCTGTCCCGGGGGCCGCTCCCCGCCCGGCAGCGGGCCGGGGGACACCCGCCGCCCCCCCGCAGCCACCGGGTGCCGGCCGTCCCGCCGAGGCGACGCCGCTCCCTCAGCCCGGCCGCCATAGCGCCGCGCGACTCCGGCGGCGGGTGCGACGTCACCCGCTCCCGCCCCTCACCACCGGCGCTGTGCGCAGGCGGGGCGTGGCGAAGGGGCGTGGCGCGGCGGTCGGGGGGCGGGGCCGTCGGGGCGCGCGGCGGTCGGGGCGCGCGGCGGCAGCGCCATGTCGATGGAGGACCCCTTCTTCGTGGTGAAGGGGTGAGCGCCGGCCCTCGGGAGAAACCCCGCGCCGTGGGGGCTGTGGGGGGACCGGGGAGGGGGCCGGGGGCTTCCCCGGCCGTAGGGGGACTGCGTACGGCCGCCCCGCAGCAGGGGAGGCCCGGAGGGCGGGGGGTGCGCGGCGGTCGGGGGTCTCTGGAGGCGACCGGAGCGGGGGAAAATGGCGCCCACGTCCCCCCCCCTTCTGCGGCTGGGGGGGTCTGGGGCGGCCGCGGGCCCGGGCCGGGCCCTGTTGGGGTGGCCGGCGTCGACGACCGGGCGCGGAAGGCCCCGGGGCGAGGCGCTGTGGCGGGCAGGTGTCGGGCCGCGCCCGGGCCTCCCCGCACGAAGCGCTCCCCGCTCTGCGGGGCCAAGGAAACCCCCGGAGCGAGCTTTGTGGGTGCAGCCCCAGGTACAGGGGCGGGCGGGGAAGCGGGAGGTGCAGCGCTGCCGTGGCTGCAGGTGCGGCTCCCAGCACGCTGGCCCAGCTTGGGGACAGCCTGCCCGGCTGTCCCCACCGTCGGAGCGAGGTGGCAGTGGCTTGGGAAATGTCACCCTGCAGCAGGCGGAGCAGGGCTGGCAGGCTTGTGGGTGGCATCCCCAAGGGGCCAGGGCCGTGGTGTCTAGGCAGRAAGATGGAGAGGAGCAGGGACCAAGCTGGGGAAGAAACTGCAGCATGGWCGGTGGCCATGAGAGGAAGCAAGCAGAGAAGAGCCCTGACAAAGGCAAATGCAAACCAAAAGTGGTCGAGGCAGGAGGAAAGGAAAACTGTAATTAATACAGTGAAAGCACCTTAGTCTCTAAAAACCACCCTGGGGTCAGCTTCAGCTTCTGCTGCGGGCCGGTCGCCTGCCCCGCATCGCAGTGAAACAGCACTCGGGAGCAGCGGAGGTGCTCGTAGGGGAGCGGTGGGGAAAGCCGTGCGAGCGCAAGAGGTGTGGGAAGGGATGCTGGTGCAGCCAGGGAAAGTGAATCACTCTGCCAGGTTGAACTGGTGCTAAGGGGAAAAAATATGCCGTGGGTGGGGAGCAAACGTCCTGTCAAACTTTCCGGAGAGGTTCCCGCGCCGTGCGGGGAAGGGCTGGGAGGGRAGAGGGGACGTGCTGCCGCTCCCAGTGTTAATGATTGCCCGGCAGGTTGGGGTGGAAGGGGCTGGTGGAGGCCATCCACGTTGCATTCAGTTTGCTTTCCTGGAGTTCGTAACGCCTCCCATCGGAGGACATCCAGCTCTGCTTTAAATTCCTGCTTGTGGGTACTTCCCCAAGTATGCCCAGATGAAAAAGAAAACCAAAACCTTTGCTAGCAAGTAGTGGAGGGAACGAAGCTTGCCGGATCCTCAGTGCAGGCTGCTGACTTTAGGGCACTAGATGCGGCAGACTTGGAGCTGTAGGCGTGCGGGAAGAGGAGGGACACGCGTCGGGGTGCTGAAAGACTGCAGCTTTGACAACAAAGTTGAGTACTTCAGGCCACGGTGTAATGTAGAGAGAGCTGCAGTCCTGGCACCCCTGCAGGGTGTGTGCTCAGTTCATCCATCCTGGGCTTCCCCTGCTGATAACCTGCTTTCCTTCACTGGGGATTAACACCTGCATCTTATGTGGATGCTGTGTGCAAGCTCTTGGGCTCGCGGTGGCCACCTTTCACACCAGCAAAGCCTGGTCTCATCTACGTCCCTTGTCCCGGCTTCCCATGAAGCTGGGGGAGCGGTTCATAGCTCAGGACCGCAGAGTTTGAAATTACAGATAACCACACTGATGGATCRTGACCCAAACTTACAGACCCGCTTGCCCCAAACCATCAAAGCAGCATTCTTTGCCGTCAGCAAAGCTGCCTTCCCGTGCTATGAATGCACTCGTCTCCAAAAAGCTTAGAGCAGCAGAAAAGACTTCTGTTCCCTAAGCCACCGAAGTAGAGCTGTGTATTTTTTTAATGCTAAATTAAAATAAACAGTGCTGCACTCAACAGTCTGCCTGRCTGTATTGTGGGGACAGTTCCTGTAATTCTGTGTGCCCTTGGGGTATCTTACCTAAGTAGTCAAGAGTCTTCAGAGGAAAGCTGTTGAGAGGAATGCGAAACATTAATTGCCAAAGAGCAGCCTTGTTCAGACACTCTGCCCTGGCTTGTCTGTGTGACACTCGACAGAAACCTCCCCTAAAGAAATAGGTCCCTTCATTAATAGCTGACCTGTGAGCTGTTGTTGCTCAGCACTTTGTGCTGCAACAAGAGACGGGATTGTCCAGAGCGTAGGGCAAATCCTTATTTTACGAAAGAAACTAAAAATTGTTTGAAAGAAAAATGTTTGGGAGAAAGCTGTGCTTCCCTGCTCAGCTGGACACGGGGCTGTCCTGCCGTGACCGCTGCAGAGCAACTGATGATAATGCCTTTGCTTCTCTTKAATCACCCCGGCTGCAGGGAGGTGCAGAAGGCCGTGAACACCGCCCAGGGGCTCTTCCAGAGGTGGACGGAGCTCTTGCAAGATCCCTCCATCGCCACAAGAGAAGAAATCGACTGGACCACTAATGAGCTCAGGAATAACCTGCGGAGCATCGAGTGGGACCTGGAAGACTTGGATGAAACAATTAATATCCTTTCTGTGGTCCTTTGGAGGTAGGGGYGTGCGGTTCCCGAGTTGTACTAAATAGCCAAATGCCAGTACTTTCCACTAGTTACTTTTTGCAGAAATCAGGACTATTTGGGATTGAATTTTGCATTTACATCGGCTTTTCTCAAACTGCAAATGAGAAATTAAGGCAAATGTGTTCAGCAAAAGGATTTTCCTTTTGCCTTTTTGTTTTCCTTTTGACAAGGTATATTCTAAGATGCTTTGTTCTAGAAAGCCTATTGTGTTGYATGAATTTGGATTTCTGTGTAGTCAGTCATACTCTAGGCTGGCTTCCAGAAATACTCCTTTTCCCTTGTGTTCATCTGAACGCTCCTGAAAGCGCTGCGCAGCAGCAGAGAACCAACAAAACGCAAGAGAGAAACCTCACGCTGGTGCGTGTACTGCACGGTATGTTCCTGCCATGCCTGGTTTTTCCTCCAGTGTTTTGTACTTTGCTAATCAAATTTTGGGAAAAGGCACAGYACAATGGCCACTTGGTAGATGCCCGCTGCGGCACGCTCGGGGTTTGTGTATCTGTGTGCGTACCCAACACCGCTAACGGGGACCCCTTGACTCGCTGCCTACGCATYGTTGAGGCAAACCCGCGGAAATTCAACCTTGATGCGACGGAGCTGGGTATCAGGAAAGCCTTCATCACGAGCACGCGGCAGGTGGTCAGGGTAAGGAACGTGGGCTTGTGGTGGGAGCGTGGGGAAGGCGGGGGGAGTGATTAGGTGGTTAAAAAAAGGAAAGCTTGTGGCCATTTCCGTGCTGAACTGGAGAGCAGAGGATAAACCTGCTACCTACTGTCTCTCAGGCTTCCTCCTCTTCCCCGTGTGCTCCCTCCTAGGGCTGCCCAAATGGGTTTGGGGCTGCGGGGGAGCAGGTGCCCCATGGCATACCCTCCGTTTCTGCTGCTGCCCCTTTAAGTCTTCACATCTCTCTTGCAACAGCAAGCCTGGGAACCTGTAGTAACTGGGGAGRAAGAGTAAAGACCCCGCTGTGATGCAGGGGAGGCTGGAGCCTCCCTTCAGAGTTGAAGGAAATCATGACTGTCCTGTGCTTTTGTAGCGCAGGTTTTCAAAAACAGAGTCCACTTTGAACACTGGCAGATGGTTAAAGCCTAGTGTTATTGACGTGGTGACTTCAACTTCCTACCGCTACAAAATAGTCCAAACAGCCACTAGATTTATTTTTAACTCGAGGGAGATTTTTTTTTTTTTTTTATTTTAAGCTTACACTTCAGAAGCAAAAGGAGGATTTTAACAACTTGGTGGTAATAAATAGAGAAGAAACATCTTCCCAAAAGCTTCACTGCCTGGTAACAAACTGCTAGTTAGGAAGTTTCTCCCTATTAATAGCTGCACTGAGCATAGCTTAATTTCTGCTGCCCCTCATGACTCTGATGTTCCTGCTTCACGAATTGCATTGCTGCGGCTGGCAGCAAGCTTGTTACCCTACCTGCAGTCCTGTGGTCTAGATGCAGTTCCAAAGGCTTGCTGCCTGGGAACCGATTCCGAAACCACGCTGGCCCCGGGTAGCGGGCATCTGCTCGCTGCCTTGCCCTCGATGTAGTCTACCCCCGAACRGGCAGGATCAGGCAAGCCCGCTCTATGGTCCTCTTTTCCTGGCTGAAAACTGCTGGCTAATGGTTTTGGAGCAGCATCTCTTACTGTTAAATGAAATTCRTTAGTGGCATTATGCAGGTGACTTCCAGTTCCGTGGGGGAATTCGTGATGCACAGCAGCATGGGCATTAGCCGGTGAGAAGTAACCGAGTGGGATCTGGTGCTCTTAGGTGATGTGTTACACATCTCTGAACAGTAAAACATACCTAAGTGTTCTGGTGACATCAGAAGTGTGCTGGTGGATCAACCTCTGCTAGATCATATTGACTACTTGCTAATCTACCCTATAAAAACTAGACTCCCCTTGTGATGGGGAGCCTTCTACTAGCGATCTCCTACAGGAACTCAACAGCAAAACTTAATTGATAAAAGAGAAAACGTAGGCACAGTCAGAGAGGATGGCCACAGGACAGGAAATCTATCTCATCCTATGCAATATAAAACCAGATGCAACTGGGAATAAAGTGCAGGGGGTTACAGGCTTCTAAGACCTTGAAGAACATGACTTTTCCTTRCAGTCTATCAATGGGAACATTAGTTTAATGTTATACAAATCGAAGTGTTTCTGGTTGTAGTGGAGCAAAATGAGTTGTAAATAAGGAATATTTTCAAAATATCCCATTGCTGTTGATTCTAGTATTAATAAAACGATGAACTGCAATGAAGCTTTCTACAATATCCTTCCAGACTCCTCAAAACTGTACATTTTCAAATAAAATCTCCCTTCTCTCACTCCTCCTAAGGAAGCCTCGCTGGGTATAGACAGCCCTGTAGCGCCCTGAAACTGCCTGTCACTTCAAATCCAATGCTGACATATTACTTTACTTCTTTCATTGAACAAACAGGAAATGAAGGATCAGATGTCAAACTCCTCCGTGCAAGCACTGGCTGAAAGAAAAAACAGGCAGGTGAGAACCAGAAACGGGCAAGTTAAGTGAATGCAGTGTCTGTTTGGTACTTTAAGGAGTGAGGARGATTTATCAGCTCTACCAGCTGTTGTCTTAAGGTACGTGTTAGGTGAAACTTCCATCTTACCGCGAGGCTCCGCATGGTAAGGTAGAGCATATAGCATTGATCAAAACTGCATAAAAGCTGTAATTACAATCTATATCCTGTCTGTAGTTCATCCTCTTAAAAACCTTTGTTCTGGGCTTGCATGCTGCAGCAAAGCTGTGTGTTTGAACCGTGTCTGTTTTGCTGTCCTGAGAGAGCCGGTTCTCGCAGGCGTGTTGCTGCCACCCTATTCCAAGCCTGTCTCTCAAAGCAATAAGTCAGCACTCGCCATCTGTCTCCGTCTTCAGATCTGGTTGTGTACAACTGTCAGTGTTGCATCATCCCGCGGAAAGGGGAATCTCCCTCCTCCTCGGGGGGAACAGGCTCAGAATCCATGTCAGTGAATGTAATCCTGCACTCTGCTGTATTTAGGAGCCAAGATGCTGCAATATCCTTTCGCACAGCTGCCTCTCATAATAGTTAGCCATGTAAGAAGATGGAAGAAGCTCAAGGATTCTCAGGTTGTCTGCACTTGTAATCTAAGGAATAGAAATAGATTGTGCTTGTGCTCCTCCCTGGCTGATGGGGAGGCCGTAAGGAGATCTGAGCTGACTTCCAGAGCTGCCTCAGTAAAAGTTGGTGTGCRCTTCGTACAATTAACCTATCTGGCTGCATCGGTCTTACCACTTGTGGCAAAAATGACAAACTGCAACAAGCTACTGAGAAGCACAGAGCTGATTCCTGAGCTTGTTACGGGGTTAAATGACGTGCTTGGCAAACACTTGAAGAAGCAAAGTCCCKTACACCCTTGCTCAAACAAGTCCGTAGCTGTCTCTGCGTTTTGCTGCTTTCCTTTGTGCRAAGTTCCTGCTGGCTGCAGGAGACCATATGGCCCAGCTCGCGCGGTGACATCTGGTCAGGAAAACTGACTTCCCCTTGCTGCCTTCCTCTCCCTTCCCCAGCCCCTCGCCTTCCCTCCAGACCGCAAAGCTTCTGCTGGGCTGGGCTGCAGCAGCTTTTCCAGCGTGCCTCTGTGTCTGAGAGGCAGGCTGGTGGCGACCTGCCCCTCACAGCCTAAGGCTGGCAAACAGAGACCTTTCTGTTGAAGCTGCAGCAAAACCAGTGCACCGCGTTAAATAAGCGGTAGCTGCGTTTGTCACAAACTGGAGAGAACCATGAGCTTGCTCAGCATCTGGGGGGCAGGCAAAGCCAGATGTCCTGCTGGCTTCCTGCACAGTCGGTCCATCAGCTTTCCTCGCCGCTCCTTGAACCTTGTAAGGCAGATGAACCGTAGAGACCGTCTCGTTTTTAGCCTGCCAGAGCAGCCTGGTCATTGTCTTGCTGTTCGTCACAGATACTCAGTCGTCCCCCCCTCCTGTCCACGAGCAGAAGCTGCAAGACGGTCTCRTTACGAATTGGCCTTGCATCCACGCTGGTGGGCAGAGCTCCCTAACCCATTCGTAGTGCTCCAGGGTGCATGCAGCTCCTCACCTGCGGGCCACGTTCATTCTCCAGCATCTGTTGGTCATGTTACACCCCTTCCAGGGACCAGACTTACTCAGCTGGAAAGCCACRTCTCTGCTGGCTTTGCACAAGCTTCTCTCTTCGGGTTGTAGAGCAGGTAGCAAGCGKAATCTTGTATGCTGGCAACTGAACGGTATGCCGTAGGAACAGGTAGCCTGAATTAAAGAACATGACCATACAGCACTGCTGTGGTTATATAGCGCACTGTTTTACTGTCAGCTCAACTGGTTAAATACTTTATCCAGACCCTCTTAAGCCCCTGTCATTAGTAGCACGGTGTTCAGTTTGAGCTATACATCTGTTAACACAATATATATCCAGATACTTTCCAGCTTACATGTCCTAACACACAGTGCTGCCTCTTGAGCAGATCTTTGCTAGTCCTTTGTGCTGTGAGACCTCCTGCTTACACTGTCGGTCGTACTCCAGAGCTGTATCTGCAATATCAGGCTGCAGAGACTTTCCAAGCTGGCATTTTGGCATTGYGTTGTTTTAGTTCGTGACAGCACTCTGGCAGTAGAGCGGGAGGAAAAGGATGCTGTATGCGTGTGTACAGGAGTATTGCCTCGGCCTCCTTCCCGCTACACGCTGTAGATGGGCTGCGAGCAGACACAAGGGTGTTGCTAAGGGCTCTCTGCATCTGTTTAGGCGCTCCTGGGAGAAAGTGGGAGTCAGAGTTGGAGCTCTGGACCTGACAAATACAGCCGTCTGGACCGGGAGCTGCAATTAGCAAATTCACACTTCATCGAGGAGCAGCAAGCTCAACAACAGGTAAGGCAGCTGGCACCATGCGGACTAAATAGCTTTGCTTGCCAAATGGGTGCCAGGGGGATGAGGTACGGTCTGCGAGAGCCAAAAAAAATCCAGTCCTTGGCTGGTCTGGATCCAGGAGCCTGACAGCCCTGCTCTTTGCCTGCGGCATATACCTGTGCACGTGTTCCCTGTACAGCGCAGCTTTGGGTGCATCTTGGAGATTTTAAGCCTTGAGGCTTGGGTCTTCTGCTCTGTGCAGAGGGCAAACAACACGATCTGGAAGCTGTAGCAYGCTGAGCTTTAATACCACGAGGATTGCTGAAATCCTTGGAAGAGTAGAAACGTTGCAAACAGAAGAGAGCCCGCTTCTCTTACACAGCTTCCCCTGGTTAAAAAATGAGCTGATGTTTGCTGTTGTTTGTGTGCATCTTCACCAGAACAGGCTAGGAGCAGGAGCACGTGCCTGCTTCCTTTTCCTGCCTTTGTCAACATGAGATTTGTAAGAAAGCCTGGGCGAGGGCTTTGCGAGAACCCCGCCGCCGGGGGAGTTCATCTGGAGAAGTTGCCGGGCGGCGCGCAGACCCGCATGCAGCAGCCCACCCAAACRCGGGCCTTTAAACAGGCAGCTTCTTGGAGGTGGCAAACTCCGCTAAAGCTCCTGACCCATGACACCGCCCCGGCTTTCAGACARATTTTACCTAGTGACTCTAGGAAGATGAATAGATTCAGAAGTAGGTAACTAGGGTAAATCTAATCCTTAGCRTGACTGTGCCCTGAAAATGACTTAAAACATCAGCAGACCTATTCCTTTGGCACRTTCGGAGCCAGGCTTGCTATTTTTAGCTGTAGAAGCTGCAACAGCCTTTTACTCGCATTAACCCCTTGTTAGCTGCAGCATGTTCCAGGTTGCATTTCCCAGGCACAGCATCAGTGTGGCTCGCTGGTGCCCGCTGCYGTAGCTGCTGTGGGCAGAGGGGCTTGTGGGATTTTTGATGACCGGCCCCTGTGGCTTTCAAGAGTCACCTTAGCAGTGGGTGCAGTGGGGAAGGGAGAAGGCATGGCTGAGCTGAGGCTGGATTTGCAGGGACATCAGGAGTCTGCAGCCTGCTGTGCGGCGGGGATGCCATACCGGGGAGGCTTTCCTGCAGCTGTCACTTCTCCAGCATTTCTTAGGAACACAATTCCTGGTGGCTTAAGTCTGTGCCCAGGCCCCACAGCTGATGTTGGCTGAGCAGCGAGTGTCTGTCCACCAGATCGGCTGGCTCCGACCCAGCTGCAGGAGGCAGCAGACCTGTAATTGCCCGTTTCTCTTCTCTTTGGCCCCAGTTGATTGTGGAGCAGCAAGATGAGCAGTTGGAGCTGGTCTCTGGCAGCATTGGAGTGCTGAAGAACATGTCCCAGCGCATTGGCGGGGAGCTGGAGGAGCAAGCAGTGTAAGTGTGAGACAYGGTGCCGAAAACCTGGTATGGGGCTGGCTGCAACACAGCTGGAGGTCCTCGCACACTGTTAGGGCCTTGAATTTACTAGTCCCTCAGGCAGCCTCTCCTAGCCAGCCTTTGATTTTAGGCAGTGGAACGCATTTCTTACTGCAGCCTGCAAGGATCCAACCGCAGATCTGTTCGTTTGAAAGCCCGCACCTAGGGCAGGCTTAGCTGCCAGTTTACCTTTCCTTCTCTCTCCTTCTTTTTAAACACCCCCCCGAACATACACGGTTTCGCTCCTTGGTTTCAGGCAGCCAGCAGTACCGCACAGATGAGGGAGGGAGATGCTGTGTAATGGGGAGACTGGGCGCTTTCCCACTCCACAAGCTTTTGTGCTGCCCCTGCATAACTGCTTGACCCGGGAGCTCTCAGCTCTGCTTTGGCGCTCTGAAACACGCAGCACAGAGCTGCTATTCATAGTTAAAGCTAAAAATATCCCTCACCCACGCAAAGGGTTAAAGGGTAGCTCACAAAGTAATTTGCATCCATCCATTTACATATAAATTAGATTTCTTCCCCAGTGCAAGTCCTTTGCAAACAAGTGCATAAAGCTTCCAGTTACGCAGGCTAACAGCAACCACTTCCAGAGAGGTTTGAAGGGTTCATGTCTAAAAACCCTCCTTGGCTGATAGATACTGGGGGCTATGCCCCTTGTGAAGTGATGTCTTCTTTGATGGAGAGGAGGAACTTTAAACCCACCTCCTGGACGGAGGCTTGCAACATGAGAGTCTTCTGCTCTCATGGAAGCAGATTAGTGTTGTGTGTCTGTTTCCAGATCATCACGTAAGCCGCCAGTGCTTGCTAGACAGTAGCAGGTAACAACTGCAATGAGTTTTTTACAACTCTCATTTTCCCCACTGAATGAAGGTTTAACAAGTGCCCTAGAGCTCCAGATGAAGGAAGCTGTCCTTTGAAACATGTTAAGCTTTAAAGTCCCACTGGCTGGAGGCGATTGGGTTGGTACCTTGATTTCTGGACATGCTTGTTYCTCTTCAAATGGGTTCTTGGCATTGACAAAGCATGGCTTCAGGAAGGCTTTCAGATTCATTACAGTCGCTGTGTGGGGGAAGTAGAGGGGTGACTTCCACGCAGAGCTTAAAAAGCACCTTAAAAGCAATTGCAAATCTCATTCCTGCTTGATACATGTCTGGAACAAGATTTTAGCTTCAGCTGCAAGCCTTGAACAAGAAAAGAGATTTAAAGTCTGGGCTGGCACCTAGATCTATCTAACCAGTCTCTGCTAATCACAGATTATAAATGAGACTTTCCTCTTAGAAGGAGGAAAACCCCTCTCCTCACCTTGCAGGGGTGCGTAGAGCTCAGCCACGAACACGCAGCGGGGACCAGTCCGACAGCAGTCCCAAATGACTTCTCACTTTCCACCAAAGCAGAGCTGCTGCTTCAGCAGGTTTCTTTTCCCCCCCTTGGGTACTTTCAGGAGACGGGRCCGCGTTGCGTTTCTCCGCCAAGGTGTTTTGATAAGTGTGTGTGAGCACGCTGAGGAATCCCGAAGGGGTGTGCTGCCTCCTGACAAGTGCCGTGCTTCTCTGTCCCCAGGATGCTGGATGACTTCTCCCACGAGTTAGACAGCACTCAGTCGCGGCTTGATAACGTCATGAAGAAGCTCGCCAAAGTGTCTCACATGACGAGCGGTAGGTCCTGGGAAGTGAGATCCGGTCCTGGAAAGGGAGAGACAAGCCCTCGGATCTTTGGGCTGGGATGCTRTGTGCTTCCACCCACCGACAGCCATCACAGACCTGAGCAGAGGGGAGGCAGCAGCTCTCGGTGCTTGAAAGAAGGGGAAGAATTCCAAGCCCTGCAGCTGCTCCTGCCCAGACACTGCTTTGCAGCCTGTCCTTTGCCTTTGTTTTATTTACAGATGCCTTTCTATTTATGCTGCTACTGCCGCGGTGGGAAAATCCCCCTCTAGATGGTAGGAGGGGAAGCTCTGCAGCCTCTTGCTCTGCTGCAGTTTCCCGGGCTGCCTCCAGAACAAAAGCTTTCAAGGTGCCATAAAACACTTGCCACCSTCTGTGGCTTCCCCCGCACCAAACGCTTCCCTGCGGCAAGCCCCTTCCCAAATCCCACCTGCCCTTGGGCTTCTGGCGCCTGCCGGCCCGCGGGCCTGTTGTCGGTCAGATATATCCCTCAGCTGGCAGAGGAAAGAGGCGATTTCTGCGCTGAGGGGGGAGGCTGAACCCACGAGAAAAGTCCTTATAAGGCTGTGCCTGAAGCCGGTGGGCTGGCGGGGTGCCGCGGGCAGAGCAAACAGGAAGCCCGGCGTGCCTGCCGGGAAGTCCCCTGCCGACGGCTCCGAGCGCTGGCCGTGCGCCCGCTGGTCGCTGCCACCGTCACCCCTCTCCCGTGGGCGCTCGGGTAGCTTGTGGAGGGAGGAGCGAGTCAGGAGGAGAAGTGTTCCTGCTCTGCAGGATGAGGCTGGCCGGGGGATTTATGAGGTGGTGGAAATACGGCCGTAGAGAGACCGTTTGGAGTGCTGACAGCGCACTTTGGGTCAGCGGTAGCCCAGTGGCGGCACGACCGCTGGCAAACCTTGCGTATATCCCCTTTCCTCTGGGAAGAAGGCTTCGATCGCGGCAGAGTGCTGCTGAGGGTTGTGAAAGAGCATTTCTGCTACCCCTGGCATCGCACGTGCCGGGGCTGACCGGGAGGGCTCTCCCTGGGGTAGCTGCTGTGCCCAGAAGTTGGGGGGGGGTGGCGGCAGCCCTGTCCCCGCTGCTGCACCATCGTCTCGCAGGGGCTTTCTCTCTGCCATCGCAGACGTGGCCATGGACAGATAGCAGCTCTCAGAGGCGACGCAGCGTTGAGCTCCTGCAGAGCATCCATAGGACGTCCATGTAAAGACGTCCAGGGGAAACCTCATTCCTGGTGCTCTCCTAAGGGAGCTGCCACAAGCTCTTCCCGGCAGAGCTCTTTCGGGCAGCTTTCACCAGACCCCTTCTTGTTCCTCTAGCAAACGGGTTACTCCACGAATGAGCCGCAACGCAGAGCAGCTCTCTGCTTGTTCCTCCCGATCGCTTTTGAATCGGCTCTTCAAATCTGTTTGAACTTGGTTGGGGAGAAGCCTCAAAATTCCCACAGCTGTCGCCAAAAACGGATGTATCCTGGAGGAGAARTGCTGTCGGCCCGTGGGCTGCAGTGGGGCATGTTGCCAGAGGAGCTGCTGCTTTGGCTTTTTATGGCTTCTTTAAGCTTAAATTGGGCTCCTAGCAGTACAGCAAAGAAAAGCTCTCCCTCCGATTTTCCTTCCTTGTTAAAGCGGGAAGACTGATGCTTCCTTTTCCTTCCAGATCGACGGCAGTGGTGTGCAATTATCGTCCTCTTCGTCATCTTGCTGGTGGTGCTCATCCTGTTTTTCGTCCTGTGATGGACTGAACTTCCTCAGACGCCCCCTCCCCGCCCCCTTGCCCCCGTAGCACGGGGAAATGAAACTCTCACCGTTTCCGTCCGCCCACAGAGATCCCCGGCAAGAAAACCCACACCCAGCTCTCGCCATTCTCCTCTGAGGACCGCGGCTCGGCTCCGCCGGCGTCTCACCTGGCCCCGGGGAGAGGGGGTGGAGGACCGGAGCTGCCTCCTCCCCCGGTGCGGTGCCGTCTGGACCTGGGCTCCAGGTCTGGACCTAGGCAGCTGGAGGGGGACTTGACCCCTGCGCTTCCACCCCGTGCAGGTAGGAGCCGGTTGCGGCCTGCGGTCGGATGCGGACACAGAGCAGCGAGCCCTGAGGAGGACGGGACGGAGGGGAGGAATTAATTCATTCACTGAGCATTACAAAGCGCAGCGCCAGCCCTGCGGGTGCTTGCCAGCCAAAAGCATTACCGGGAGGAGCGGTGGCGTGAAACCCCACGCAGCCACGGCGAGGGCGGGGAGCCCTGACCGAACTCCCTCCGCCCCACGCTGCCTTCCTCCCGCGGGCCGGCTCCGTGCCGCCGACTTACCGCCGAGATGCCASGGTGAGTCTGCAGCAGAGCGTTCACATCCACCCACCCCGTGGCAGAAGCTCACACGCAGGTGAGCCGTAGGGTGTAGTGTCCTGCCATCGGCCGGCCGGGCGCAATCAGAAACCCCAGAGCTTTAAACTTGGGTTGATGCACGCAGAAAGCTGGCAAACAACCATTAGCTGGAGAGCGAGTTTCTTAAAGCTTTTAAAATTGCCTCCTTCGTTATACAAGCCTCTAAAGCTCATTGACTGATGCTTTCTTTGCCCTTGTATAACTGAGTAACTGCTTCTGTTTAACAGCTGCTTCCCTTTGGCAAGTGATTTGTCAGGTCTAAAATAACTTATTTTTTTTAAGGAAAAAAAACTTTAAAGATTTTTTTGATGACCGTTCGAGCCATGTTCTCTCTGCGGGTGCACGGCACGCGTTATCAGAGGAATGGGGCTCAGTTATGTATTTTAAGTGCATACGAACTTGTAAATAGGATGTCTTAATTTTTCCCAGCCGCTATTTTTTGGACACCTCCGTTGTAAGCAACCAAAAGGCGGGAGATTCAAAGCTAAGTCATGTTTCTGTATTACTTCCCCGTCTTTTTGTTACCTTTAAGTTGTTTGTCACTTGAGTTGTCCCAGCAGTGTTGGATAGCCTAGTTGTCTCCCTCGTACAGAATTAGGAGTTAGCCGGGTGGTTGGTACCAAAATGTGGTGAAGAAAGCTCACCCTGGCAGTATCACTGGGGAGAAACGCAGACGGGGGTTTYGTGCTGCAAACACCGATTGCAGGATACAAGGTGACTCTTCAGGAAAGCAAAAATGATTTCTTACTAAAGTCTGCTTCCCTATTTAAGTTGCAAACACCAAAAGACTCGGGACAGGCTGGCTTGCGCCTCCCATCTGGGTCTCAGATGGGGTTGGGGGAGGAAGTTAATTGGTGCCGACGCTAAGACTTCTGCTGAAACTGCAAATCGCCCCCAAAATCATCCTCCCCGAGCGGGAAGCTCTCCACCAGACGGCTTTACCTCCGGCATGCTTAGCCCAGACTGAACGCTCCTCCCCGCCGGGTTTGTGGCTCCCTTCAAGCGGCTGCGTGACCCCCCCGTCCCCCCCGCAGGCGCTGGGCGCTGACAGCCGGCGGCACCGTGCCTTCCGCAGCCGGGCGCCGGACGGGGGGTGAGACCGAGCTGCTCTGCCGTGCCTGGGTGGGTGCTCTCGTCGTTAACGCACACGTGCCCTCAGCGCCGACCCGCACTAATGATTTCGGCAGTTGCTCTTTCTCCTTGCAGAGGGCCTCGTTTCTTTTGGTTAGAAGTACGYGGTGTCTCCTTTCCAAGGCTGGCTCTCGCAGTGTCTGCGCGGCTCCTGGGGCTYAATACCTCTCCAAGAGCAGGTTCCCGGGAGCGCGAGTCCGACCGGGGAGCGGGGCTCGCCGTTGACCGGTATTTGCACACCTCCGATCCCCGCGTTATTTTCGGCGTGGTTGTGCATCCTCCAGGAACGACTCCCAGTGCCCTGGGAGGGATCACTCCTTCATTAGTCCGGCGTACTGCCGGAGGGTGGCCCAGCTGCTGGCATCACCGCGAGCCACCAAACTGTCTTCGGTCCCTTTTCTTGTGTACATTTGCTTTTTCTGTTATTGTTGGTGCCCCTCCCTGTAACACTAAATAAATGCATTGCTGCTGCCCAGCGTGGCGCAGCAGAGATCGCTGGTCGTTCTCGCAGTGACCCTTGCTCGGGAACATGCCGGGGGTCCCCAGGCGCTGGGTAGCAGGAAGAGCTGCCAGCATCTGCTGGGCATCACCCTCCTGGCTTTTAAGGCATAAGTGGCAGCGGCAGTTTCTGGGGTCCCCTCTGCGCCGCGGGCAGCTGCTGCCCAGATGTGGGGGACGCTGCAGGCAGCTGCTGCCCAGATGTGGGCGCGCCACCGTGCAGAGGACAGCCATTGCGGCCGTGCCTCCTCCGCTTGCCGGCCTCGGCGCCTGCCGGAGAGGCTTGTCCCGGCGCAGCCGCCCCGGCGCCGCGGCACAAGTTTCCCCTTCCGTGGCTGAAAAAAAAAAACCCCACACCAGCAGCAGGAGCGCAGACCCCTCTAATTAGCGATGGATACTTGCAGGCGCGTCCCCACCGCTGTCCCAGCAGTGCTCGCTGGAAGAGGAGAGCAGCCCCGTCACCCTGTGCTCCCCCCGGAGCAGGGAAGGGGGGGTTGTTCTGCTCTTTGAGGAGGGCTGCGGGTGGCCGAGCCCCCCCGGCTGCCTGCCCAGGGCCCCCTCAGCACCACAACACAGTCAGGAGATGGCTGGTAGAGCAAATGGGCCATGGGAAACCAGGCAGCAAAGACCCTGAGCCCAGCCAGAGACCTCTCCCCAAAACACAGGCTGCCYGGGGGTGGCAACGGGGAGGCCCCCAGCACAGCTTTCCAGGGAGCATTGTCCCCTGGGGATGCCCCCCTGCCCTGTCCCCATTGCCCCACCCCACAGACCAAACGGGTCCTCGGGCCCCAAAAAGCTCCTCCTGCCCTCAGCCGACAGCATCCCAGCTCTGCCTGTCGCGGGACCACGYGCCATGCCACCCCCTGCCACCCTGCAGCCAGGACGTGCGTTCAGTGCCCCACACGAGCCACCCCCGTGGTCACACCGGCCCGGGGGGGCTCAGCCCCACGGGGGGGCACCCACACGCTCCCCAGCGCCCGGACCCATCCCCCGGCGGCCGCACAACCTTGGGGCTGGGGCACAGCACATCCCCCTGGCCAAGCGTCACCCCCCAGCCCCCCCGTGCCACTCGCAAGCCAAGGGCACCATGTTTCATGATTACAGATATATATATATATAATTCTTTTGCAGTTTGAAATAACTTAAAAGAAACCCACCAGCCCGCGGGCGCAGGTTTCCAGCGGTGGCAGGGAACCCCGCATCTCCTGAGGATGCAGGGACGGGGCGTCCCCACCCCAGTGCCCAGCGGGACAGAGCCACCCTGGCTCAACGACAGGGCCGGGCTGTCCCCTGTCCCCACACTTGGGGCAGCTCCTGGAGACACTGGACACTGTCTGGGGGGGTCCTTGGTCCCGCTCTGCCTCCCGGGGGCCGGGAAACCCACCTGCCCCCACCGCAGCGGGGACCCGAGTGTTGGCCCGGAGCAGGGCAGGTCCTGGCGCCGCGGGGCAGTTTGGTCCGTGCCGTGCCGTCCTGCAGCATCCCGGGATGTCAGCGGGACATCATCCTCCTCCCGCCAGGCTTCCCGGGAGCCGTGCCGGGGCTACCGGGGTGCCGGGCGGTGCCTGAGCACGCGGAGCGACAGGGTGTCCGCCCGGAGCAGCAGCTCGCGGATGCGGGCCAGCCCCAGCCCCGAGACGGCCGCCCCGTTGACCTGCAGGATCTCGTCCCCCACGCCCAGGAGCCCCGCGTACAGCTTGGCCGTGCCCGCGTCCGCCATCTCCTGCACGTAGACGCCTGCAGAGAGGGACAGGGGTGGATGAGCCCCCCCGCACCCTACACCCCATGGCTGGGGCTGTGCTCCCCSCCCGGGGGGTGCCCAGGGGCTGCACACGGCCCGGGCACAGCAACAAATTCACGATAAATGGCCTTTGGGACAGGCTGCGTGTCCTGAGCCGAGGGCTGATGGACACACGGACTGTGCGTGGCCAAAGCCACGCATGGCAGCACCCCCCCACCCACCGTCACCCCTTTGGGGCTCAGCGGCGATGGAGCAGCCCCCTCCACCCATCCCCAAGCTCGCTCCCGGGGAGGGACGAGAGCCACCACAGAGGGGCTGTGCTGTGCCTCCCCCGAGGTTCCCGTGACACTTTGGGACGACCCCGCTGTACCTGTGTCGGGCCGGCCGTGCCCGGAGGTGACACAAAACCCGAAGGCACCGTGGGGGGGTCGCTGCAGCTCCAGCTGGCTGGTGCCGTCGGGGAAGACCTCCACCACGCGCCCCACCGCACGCAGCCGGCCGGGCGCCCCGATGTCCTCCACGCTCAGCGAGCGCCGCGGCCCCGAGCCCCCCTTCCTGCGGGGAGAGGGGAGATGGGGTGAGCGGGACCCCGGGAAGCTGCTGGGGACCAGGTGGCGGGGTCCCTGGTTGCACCAAGCTGTCACATGTGGCTGAGCACCCCGAAACAGCCTTCCCAGGCACAGGAGGGACGTGCCGGGCCCCATCCTACCTGTCGGCCGGGGTCTGGGGCAGGAGGTAGGCGCTGGCGCGGGGTGCCTTGCCCAGGAGGGGGTGCAGGCTCTGGATGGAGGCGGCTTTTCGGGGCTGGCAGAAGGGTGACGGTGGCACCTGGGGAAAAGCACCCGGTTGAGACGGGGATGACCATGAACACCGTGTGGCACCGCAGCCCTTCACCTGCCAACATGCCCAGGGAGCTGGGGGCATGGGGGGCATCTTGTTCCCCCACCGGAGCCCTCCCCAAACCACCACTGAGGTGAGGGATAAGCCGGTGTCCCCTGCTCCAGGCCAAGACACCCGCCCAAAGAGCAGGGTTTCTTGGGGAGACACCTCACTGCTCAGCTGGCTGGGACACACTAGCCATGACCCAGAACCAAATTACCCCGTCTCCGCTCCCCAAATCTGTTCTTCCACCCCCTCTCACTCCCTCCTTCCTCCCCATTTGGCTCCAGGCTTTTCAAACCCAGCAGGTTTGGGATGGCACGTACCCCCACATCCACCCTGGGACTGCCGGAGCCATAAAGCGATGCTCAGAAATGCTTCACCCCAGCCCAGCACCCCTCCTCTCGCGGGACCCCCCCCTTGTCCCCCCACAGACACCCCCCTGTTTCGGCTCACCAGCCGCAGGGACTGCAGGGAGGGCGACTTCTTCATGCCGGGGCCATTCGGAGGGGTGCCGCTGGGTGCCGGGAGCTGCTCCATGCTATAGCAGCGGAAGCGGCCCAGGCGCTGCTTGGTGCTCTGGCTCAGGCTGCACAGGAGCTTCTTCAGCCCCGACGCCGAAGCGCCGCTGCCCTTGCGGCTCGCCGGCCGCCCCGGCTCCCTGGATGGGGAGGGAGGATGGTCATCCACCCCCTGCCCGGCGGGGAGCGGGACTGGCAGCTGCCTCGGGGCTGGGGGTGCAACCTGCACCCGCCTTCGCAGCCTTGACAGCTGCAGCACGGTGAGATCGGGGTGCAGCCACCTCCCCGCAGCAGTAACCCAGCTCGTGAAGCCATCCCTTGCACACGCTGGGTGGCTGCAGGGGCCCCTACCCATTTTCCCCATCATTGCAGGGGTTTAACACCTTTCAGACCTCCCCCGCTCTCTGCCCGAAGGGATCGCATCCTGCCAAGGGACTTGAAAAACCCAGYGCCGCCTCCGAACCCTCCTGCCAGGCTGAGACGTGCTGCGCCCGGGCGCAGGTCCAGCGGGTTGGTGTTTGGTGAGCCCCAAGGCAGCCGATCATCCCCAAAAGGGAAGATCTGGCACTAAGCGAAACCCCTCCGAGGCCGCCCGCTGCCGCATTGCTGCAACACCCTGCGCAGAACCAGATGCGGGGTGAAACGCAGCTCCCCCAAACCCACTACGAACACACACGTGTGCAAAATTGCCACCCCCGGATTGAGGTTTCCAAAAGGCATGGTCCCACCGGGAAGGCTTGGGGGGCTCAGCTTGGCGGTGTCCCGCTGTGCCGAGGAGGGATGCTCGGGGATGCGGCACCCGCCGCGCGGTGCAGGGTGCCGGCGGCCCCTCGCTCTCACTCACCCCTGTGCCGGGTGCCGTTGCTGCTGCTGYGCTCCGGGCGTCTCGGCAGCTTCCCCGGGGGGACGAGCAGCCTCCTGGGGTACTGGGGCGACTGGGCTGGCAGCGGGCTGCGACGGTGCCCCTGTAACCACAGTGAGACAGTCACATCCCCGCCTCGTTGGGGAACCCCACTGGGCACCCCCGTGCACGGGTCTCTTACCTCTGCCCATCCCCGGGGGTTCCTGCCCGTGGGTGTTGTTGCAGTTGTTGGTGGACAAGGCACGGAGGGGGCTCCCCGGGAGCCACCTGGGGCTGCAGGGACCCCGCTGCTCCCCTGGCCCYGTCGTGCCCCYGGGCTGGGAGGGGGCAGCGCTCCCACCATCAGGCTCCGGGCCCTGGGCTCCTTGGCTCGATGCCCRGCGGCTGCCACTGGAGAAGAGGGCTTTCCTGCAAGGCACCTGGGAGCAGGCCTTTTTGGTGGGGGGGGGAGCAGGGACGTGGGTGCTCGGCCTCGGGGTGCCAGCCCCTGGCTGCGAGGAGGGGTCCGGGGACTCACTGGGTTGCTGCGGGGGACAAGCAGCGTTTCCCACCCCCTCGCTGTCCCCCGGCTGGTGGCGGGGGTCCTCCTCCTCCCGGCTACTGGTTCTCCCTGGCAGCGGGGGGCAAACAGCCCCCAGCCGGCTTGCGGTGCCACCCGAGCCCCTGTCTCCTGCATGGGGGCCACCACCGGCCACACACGTCTCCTTCCCAGCCCTTGCCTCCAGCTGCGGGGCGGCATGGGGGGCCCTGTGCCCACGAGCCCGGGGGTCCTGGTGCCCCTGCAGGTGGGGGCTGCGGGGTCCTGCCTCCTCGCTATCTGTCCGGCAGCCGTCGGAGGTGTCGGTGCTCTCCAGGGCTGAGTCCACCTCGTCGATGTAGGTGACGTCCCCGATGTATGTCTCCTTGATCTTCTCGGTATGGATGCGCTGTCGGGAGGGGAGGATCCACAGCGGGGACCCCCGGGGGCCCAGAGCCCTGATTTTGGGCTCCGGCCGGGCAGCGCTCGGCCCCCCGCTATCCCCTGGGGTGCTTCCTTGTGCCGCAGGGTTGCTTTCAACCACATCGGTGGCTGCCGGCGTATCCGCGCCCCGGCCGGCGGTGGCACCGAGGAAGGAGCCGCAGGCGCTGCACTTGCCCCCGGCCACGAGGTCGCTACTCCGGGCTTTGGGCCGGCCAGCCCTGTCCCCCGGCTGCCCGCCGCCGGCCGGCTCCGGCGAGGAGAGCGCCGAGCCCAGCGCCCGCCGGTGCCGCAGCTGCAGCCGCTCCAGGTACCGCACCTCGGCGTCGCGGGCCGACTCGTCCTCGAAGCGGACGCGGGACGGGGAGGGTCCCCGGGGCCGCCGCGGCTGCCCGCAGCTCGACTCCCCGCTCGACGAGTCGCTCAGGCTCCCGCCGTCCCGCGGAGCGATGCTCGGCCTCCCGCTGGGCTCCCTGCCGTGGGGACAGACAGACGGACGGACGAGCTGCAAGGGCTGGCTGGTTCCCTTAGGTGGGAGGGGGAAAACCCAACGCAGGAGATGCGGGATGGGCAGGAGGGAAGGCCACCCGCTGCTCCATGCGGCCCCGCTCCCCTCCAGCCTTCTCCCCGGGGCTGCCCAAAGCTGGAACGGTGAGAGGCTGCGGCAATGCCCTGCTGCCCCGGCCCCACCTCCATCACCTTTCCCCTGCCCCCAGGTGTGTGGTTAATCAGTCCGGGAACACCGAATTGCACATGACCCGGCACACATGGCGAGCCACGGCTTTGGTACAGCCCTCCAGCACCAAGCCTCCTCCGGGGAGGCACTCCCCGTCAGCTGGGCAACGCGATCCTCGAACACACCATTAATGCCTCCGCATTATCATAAACCACAATTAAACACCCCCCGGACATTATGCTGCAAAGACCACACGTGCCCGGGCAGGGGGATGCTCCTGCGAGCAGAGGGTTGCTCGTGCGGGGGGTACAAGGCTGCACGCAGCAGGTTCTGGCTCTGCATGTGTGGGTGCACGCTCCGCACACCCGCCTGCACGCTGCTGCCCCGGCACGCTCTGCACACACGCGCTTCCCGGCTCTGCACACATAGGCACCCTCTGCACAGGCACCAAATCCGGACGCCCCCCCCGAGAGCACCGAGGGGGCGGCGGGGGGGCAGCGGGACGCGGCCCGGGGGGCTGGCACTGACCTGGGGCGCGGGGCGGYGGCGGCGGGGAGGAGGAGGATGTCGTGGCTGGCGCGCAGGGGGTTCGTGCGAGCCTTCATGCGGGCGCGCTGCAGCAGCTGCTTGGCCTGCTCGTGCCGCGGGCTCAGCTCGAGCTCCTGCCCGGGGACAAAGGCCCTGCGGCCCCGCAGCGGGGAGGGGGATTAGGAAAAAATAACAGGGATTAGACGTGGTTTAACAGTGACGACGAAGCTGCTCTGCCCAGAGAAAACAGGGCCCAGCCTCCATTCGCGGGCGGGTTGGCTGCCGCGCCGGGGGACAGCCGGGCGGGAGCCCCCGTACCTCCCGGCACCATGCCGGTCGCACCCCGCACCGGTGCTGCTTTGGGGGGAGGCTCTCAGCACCCCCACAGCTCGGGCACCGGCTCAGCCGAGGAAGCGCTTTGCCCCACGGGCACCCCGGAGGTGGATGGGGAAACTGAGGCAGGCACTGCCCCCGATCCCCGCCGGTGCAAATCCCACAGCGATGTGAACGCAGGTAGGTTTGGGATGACCCCCCGACCCGGCTGCCTTGCTGCCTTCCCTTCCTTGCAGGGGGTCTTCCCCCGACCCCCCGGCCCCGCCGGCTGCAGGGTGGGGGATCCGTCAGCTACCGGAGGGCACAGCCCGGCTCCAGCGCTGCCTTCCCCGCTGGCCATGGCCCTAATCCCCCTGATTAAAATAATCAGCTCAGGCAGTCACTTCGGGGAGCCTGGCCTTAACCGCTTCACAGCAGGAGGGTGGGTGCACGCCGGCCCCCCCGAAAGCCCCCTGTGCAGCACCACGGGGGGTCCAGGCTTCTCCCCAGGTTTTGGTTGCCCCTGCTCACGGGGAGCGCAGCATCCCCGGCTCTGCCTTGCACCCGGCCGTCACCGATCAACCCCGGCCATCACCGATCAACCCCGGCTGCCGGAGTGGAGCAGAACCAGTAACCACAGTACAGGGGGGGCTTCCCCACTCCCTTGCTCCCCCCATGCAGCCCCCGAGCCCCCGGCCCTGCTCCCCAGCCCGCACGCTGCCACCCAGCTCACCTGCCCGTCCCGCCTCCGTATTTTTAGTCCGTACCTCTAAGGTTTATCATTAGCCCAACAAGATTACACACRCCTGCCGCCTCGATCCTCTTAAGCACCTGGAGCAAATTTCTGTCCCACCCTCCTCCCCAGCTCCCCTCCCGCCCCGGGGTCCCGGCAGGGACACCCAGCCCCGCATGGACACCCGGCTCAGCCTGACCCTCCTGCCCCGCTCGCACCGAAGCATCGCCGGAGCCCGTCCACGCTCCCCCCGCCGGCTGCCACGCTGGGGGGCTGCCCCACAGCCCTGCCGAGCCTCAGCACTGCTTTGCGGGTGCATTTCAAATACAAAACCGGGGAAAGGGAAAGATGGAGATGTCCATCTCTGCCAAGGTGGGACTGACCTACCTGCAGCCCTCGGTGTCCTGCAGCGAGACCCCCGAGTCCCAGTCCCCGTCCCTYGTCGGCACCTCTGAAACGCAGGACAGGGAAAGGCATCAGCCTGGCTGGACCATGGCCCCGRCCCCCTTTGTTAGCACCCCCGGGACCCCCAGCCCCAACGGCTCAGCCCCTCCTAACAAACACCCTTTTTGGGGCTRTCCCAGCTGCTCAGCTTTGGAGAGACCCCAGAGGAGCGGGACGTGGGGTAACATCACCCCGCGCAGGGTGCGCCCATGGGGATGGGGACTGCGGGGTTGCCAGGAGAAATTCATTCCCTTCTCTGGTGGCGGCTTGCAAAGGGAAGATGATGCCCACAGACCTCGAGTGCCCCAGAAAGTGGGTTTCTTGGTCTTGCTTTTAGCAGTGAAATGCCTCACCAGGACGCTGGGGGGGGACCGGCAGCACCCGGAGCATCCTGGTGAAGAAGCACCCCATTTTGTTCATGGGCATCTCCTACAGCTGCCAGTGAAGGGGGTGCAGCACCCACGGGGTGTGAACCAGCACGGAGCTGCTCCCGCAGCGTGGGAGGCTGGAGGACGGCACCGAGGACCCCCCTTCACCCCAAAGTTTTTCCTTCCCGCTCCCCCTGGCTCTACCGAAATACGCACCGGCGGCGGCGAGGCCCAGCACCTCCTGCAGCAGCCGCCGGTTCCTCTCCACCCGCTCGGCCAGCGAGAGCCTCTCCCAGCCCTCCGCCGTGGTGGGGGACACAGAGGGACCCCCCCGATCCCACGGTGGGGTTCGTGCCTCTTCTTCCAGGGGGGGTGTCTCACGGGGGGARGCACAGCCCCAGCACCCACTACCCTCGTCCCAGGGGAGCTCGGTGCCTCCCGGCACATCTCGCCTGGGTGCCGGCACCCGCCAGAGCCCCGAGGTGCCGGGGCGGGGTGCCGGGGGGCTGACGGCCGCAGGCTCCCCGCCGTCCAGCAGCCCGTCSGTCAGGTAGGTGCGGAGCTGAGCCCGCGGCTCCACCGCTGCCACGTCCATCCCCGGCTTCCCCCGCCGGGGCCGAGGCTTCTTGGGCGACGGGCGCTCGGGGGCGGCCGCGGGGCTTCCCGGCCAGCCGGCCCCCCGCTTCTCCTTCAGCGCCTTCACCTTGCTCTCCAGGACGGCGTGGGGGCCRGGGGTGGCCCGGGGGTGCTCCGGCGGGGCGGGGGCTTGGCTGTGCTGCTTGGGGGGCCGCGGCGCCCGCCGCGTCTCAGCGGGAGAGGCCCCCTCCATGTGCCCTGCGGGAAGAAAACCCAGGGGAGGGTGGGCGAAGCCCCCACGCTGCCCTCCTCCTCCTCCTCCTCCTCCTCCTCCTCGGCACCTCCTGCAAGCAGCATCCCCCCCGCCGGCCCGAGGCTCTGCAGGCGGCAGCAGCGGGGGTGCCCGTGCCCGGGGTGGGGGCACAGGCATGCGATGCCACTGCGGTGCACAGCCTGGCACGGAAGGGGACAGGGACGGGGCACAGCGGGAGGCCACCCACCCACAGCACTGACACCGTACCAGCATCGCTCCGGAGCAGGGGGCTGAGCAGGAGCGCGGGTGCCTGCCCATGCTGTTTCGGGTGCCCTGGGGCACRCAGCAAGATGCTCCGGAGGGAAGCAGTGCTCTCTGAGCCAAATCAGGACCCCAAAACTCCCCAGAAATCCCCCACGGATGCAACTCGCCAAAGGTGCCACCAGCCAGACACCAGCCCCCTGCTCCACCTCAGCCCCCGGGGTCACACGTGTCACCCACCCTGCACCGGCCTCGTGGCCCCGAGGGCACCCGGGTGCTGCTGCCCCCCTGCACCCCACCGGGAGCATCCCGTCCCGGCTGGTACCCCCGGAGGAGCCTCCCTCGTGGCCGAGGCTGCAGGAGCATCCCCACGGCCCCCACCCCGGGCCCCGTCACCCCCCCGGGTCACCGCAGCCCCTCGCTGCCCCAGGGCAGAGCGGCGGCAGGATGGGGGCCGCGGGTGGGAGGCGAGGGCTGGCCTTACCCCCGGAGCAGCATCGGGAGAGGGCTGGGAAGAGGGAGAAAAAGGCGGAAGAAGGGAAGGAAGCAGGGGAGGGGAAAAAAAAAAAAAAAAAAAAAGGACAAACCAGCAAATCCCGGCCCCTTCAGCCGAGCCGAGCTCAGCTGCTTGGCTGGGCTGTGGGGCCATCGTGGCCAGCCCTGCCTCCCGCCCGGGCCTCCTCCTTCTCCTCCTCCTCCTCCTCCTCTGCGCGCCCCCAAAGCGCGCACCCCACGCCAGGGCGCCCGGCCAAACCCTGCACCCACCCCCAAGCCGAACCGCCTGCCCCCGCCATGGCTGGCGGGTGGCCCCGATGGCCGTCGCGGCCACGCASGGCGTGGGGGGACAGAGGGGACCCGGCGGGAGGGGAAGCCCGGCTGCCTTGGCCGGCTCTCAGGAATGTCCTTTGTCTGGGCTGCGGGTTTGGGAGGCGAGCGGGGAGCGAAGCCAGCCCACCTCCCCCGGCCTGCCGGGGGGAGCACCTCACCCGGGGTGCTGGGTGCCGGAGGGGTCTGGCCCACRCCAGCGGCTGGGGCTTCAGGGGGGCGAAAAGGATGGAGAGGGTGATCCCGCCGGGGTGGGGGTGTTTTTTTCTCTAACAGCCTTCAGACCGGCAGCAAAGCCTGCTGGCTTTAGGCACCCTCCTGCGAGCATCACACATTTGCAGACATGCTAAATTTTCCTGCTTTCCCGGAGGCCAAATCCTGCCTGGACCCCACGGCAAGCCGAGGCCGACGGCTCCAGCCTGAGCATCTTCAGGAGGGAGGATGGGGGGAGCCGGGGGGAGCTGAGCTTGATAGATCCATGTATCATCATCCCTAAAACCAGCGTGCGACATGCACCCCGCAGAGCCACCCACACCGAAACCCCAGCCCCTGCCCTCCTCTCCCGAGACCCCACAAAACTCATCACGCAGAAGGAGGGTCCTGGGTGGGCAACCGCTCACCTGGAGGYGCCGGGGCCACCGTCCCCGGGGGGCAGGATGGGTGCTGCGGGGGCCATGGGCGTCCCGGCTCCGCTCCGGCTGCCGCTTTAAGCCGTGGCTTTTGATATTTGTGATTGGTTTCATAATCCCGATCAAAAGGAAATCACCAGGATTATGAAATTGTTTTAATCCTCCCGGCTCCGGCCGCACTGGGCCCTGCCAGCATGAGCAGCAAGAAATCACTTTTATCTTCTTAAAACATCCCCCACCACGGCCAAAAGCGAGACCAAGGGCTTCCTCCCCCGCAGGGGCTGGCTGTGCCCACAGCCGGCATCGGGGCTGGCCGGGGATGAATCCTTGCTCCGTGGGGGACAGACCGAGCATCTTCCCCCCCGGCTGCTCCCAGGCAGGAGGGGACCGCGGGCAAGTTTGGGTGGAAGAGCCCAGAGCAGAGAGAGCCTCCTCGCCCCGTACCCCAGCTCCCCTGCGATGCCGGGACCCATCCTTACCTCCACGCCGTCCCCGGGAGGGGTCCTGGCTCCTCTGCCCGGGAAAACGCGCCTGGGAGATGTCGTCCCCATCGAGCTGGGGACAAACGGCCCGGCGAGGTGCCAAAGCAAGGGCAGCCGGGCTCCTGCCGCCAGCCAGGCAGGGAGCAGCACCCGGGGAGCGGGGATTAAATCTCCGGGAAGCGGCTGGCATGAGCAGCAACAGGCTTAGAGTGATTTCAAGGCGCGGGGCTCCCTTCTGGGGGAAGATTGATTTCAAGAGACGATGAAGAGATTTAAGAGAGCAAAATGAAAGCACAGACCCCAGACAACCCAGGGTTGGGCTGCTAAGCCTCTGGTCATCCACTGTGCAGGCAAGACAACACCTTGGACCAGAGCCAAGCTGGAGAGAGGCAACCAAAGGCTCCCAGAAGGACCAAGAGCCTTTYGGTGGTACAGCACGGGCTGTGCAGGAGGTTTCCTCCAGCATGTTGGGTTTGAGCCCTGGGCACCTTCCCGTGAACCCCAGGCAGGTTGGGAAACCCTCCTGCCCGTCTCCATCCTCCAAGCACCTCCACCTCCTCCCGGGACACAGATGTCCCCCACCTCCAGCCACCGGTGACAGCCCACAGCTCCCACGGGTGCAAGAGCAGCGCCTTTTTACAGACCGGTAGAAGCAAACACTTCCTGGGTGGATGCAGCACCAGGGGTGGGACGTGGGAAGAAAGACACACAGACCGGGGACAAAAGAGCCATCAGATCATTGGAAAACAAAGAGCTTGTAATAATGAAAAAAGGACAGATTTCGTAACCAATCACTTTTTCCTTTGAAAAACACAATCACAGTAACTTTGCTTTATACAACCACCTAGAAACTATGAAACAGTATCACATTGTGCATTATTATTTTTTTTTTTAAACCTACTTATCAAGAAGGGTATTCCACACTTCAAAAATTATATCCATTTGGGGAGGAAAGAGGAGACAGCTAATAGCGCAGTCACAGATACATCATGAGTCCAAGCAAGCGGCAATTCTTTGTCCTCACCTTTTCCACTTAGCCAAAAAAGAAGAGTGGAGAAGGGGATAGCAAAAGAGAAAGGAGGAGGAAAGAAAGAAAGCACCCACAGAGGACTAATCACACTCCATAATTACTTTTGACATCTACAGGGCTTCATAGAAAGATCATTTAGACCAACACAGCGGGGAGGGGGAGAGGAAGGCGGCAGCAGGACCCGGGGGGAAACTTTGGCATTTCCAGCCCGAGCCCCCTCCAAACGCCGATCCTTCACCAGGAGGACCTATGGGACGGGGAGGGCGTCACAAGTTCTACCAGGCTGCCCAATTTCTCCTCTGGAGCAAAGAGTTTGCAATTTGGTTTCTAGAGCTTGAGGGACTGTCAAGCCATGGGGCATCTTCCCAGGCAGGGTCGGCGTCTCTCGCCCACCGCGGCACGGCTGCGCCGGGGCCAGAGCAGCCTCCGACTCCCACCGGGAACAGGGCTGGGGCATCAGCATCCGCGTACACCCAGTATTACCATCCCTTTCCTCTCCTCCCCCTGGCAAAACCCGCATTTCTCTTGCAGCCAGGGTGTTGCAGCAGGGACTGAAGGCCCCGAGGGATGCCGACACACCGGTTCAACCCCACGGTGGTGGCGGGTTGACAGCTCGTCCCAAAGTGTGGTATTTGGGATGGCATCACGTAAGGGAGGCAAGGTTTGATGAGGTGACAGCCACCGAGCCCAACTGTGACTGCTGCAGAGTTACCGTAGGGATTTTCCACTCTTCSCCCAGGAGCCCCAGCCCCTCTTTTCCAAGGAGACAAAACAATCCAATCGCCTTCTGGAATAAAAATGAAAATAAAAAAACCACCCTATGCTTAAGGCAGAAGATCATCTTCCCCCTGCGAGTGCACAGCAGAACGGTGGAGGAGAGGAGGGAGGACGTGGGGCTGGGACACAGCACGTGAGCAAAGTGGCTTTTGCGTTCCCAACGGGAGCCCAGCCGTGCCCCGCTCCCAGGGCACGTCCCAGCRCGACTGCCCAACGTCGGGGCCACAGACCCCCCAAAAGCCCGGGGCGCACGCCGGAGYCACAGCAGCAGCATCCTCGCAGCATAAGGCCAAATTCACCCAGATGTTCAAAACGCAGGCAAAGCTCAAAGGCTTTGTGCCGTCTCCCTTGCTCCTTGGAAGATCCGCAGTAAAATCCCCAGGGATTGTTATCTCCTGAACTTGGACTGTGCTTTCCCTCCCTGCCTCCCGCACGGCTGCGGTGGCCGAGCGCCGGAGAGGGAGCAGAACAAGCGACMCAAGGAGGTGTCAGGGAAGCAAGAGCAGCAGGATCCAACTCTGCTCCACAAGAGACTTTCCCCCCCCTCAAGATTTTCATGCTGAAGGCTGCTGCCGGTCGTCCCCCGGCATATCATCGGCTTCGGACAAACAGCAAAGACACCGACAGAACAAGGAGGGCCGGGAGCGGGGCAGGGAAAGGCGTAGGACGAGCAACAGCTGACTTTGGGAATGCGCCTGGATTTGAGAGGTAGGAGCTTACTTGATACATACAGGCCACAGCCACGAGCGCTGCAAATGCATTTCTTTTAAAACGTGGTGGCACCTTTTAAAATGTGATTCCCGTCGACGGAGCGGCTCCCGCTCCTGCTTGCCCAGCCTGCAATGCCCAAACCTGCCCCGCTGCTCCTTCAGGAGCGCACGCCCGCGGCAGCGCCTTCCCCGGGCGAGGACCTGGCGTTTCGGGTGACACGGTCCCAAAGCCACGCAGGGAACTCCAGCTAGCAAATAAACCCTGGATTCTGCAAATCCTAACCCCCTGCAGCCTGAAAAATCCCTGGAAGAGCAGGAAGGATGGAAAGCAGCAGGGAATCAGCATGGAGAAGTGAGTTCAAAGGGCATTTCCAAAATTCATCGGCTACGCTGTGGCATCTCCTCCCCTTAGACGGGACCATCTGCAAGAGTTTCAGCCAGACAAAAGCAGCTTCCACGCCATCCTCAGAGCCGCACACAACCACAACCTCTGCACCGAGTCGCAAGGAGAGGGAGAGCCCAACACCCGAAAGCCAGCGCTGCTTCACGGCAGCCGGAGCCCAGACCTCTCCCAGCTTCCACYTTCCATCCAGCTATATCCCAACAACTGAAGTGCTGGATAAAAAAAAAGACCCAGCTCCTTTTAACTCTGCTCTCCGTAATTCTGGATTGTCACCCTGCTGTTCTCCCTCCAGGAGTGTTTCCAAGCCCCCATKAGCAAAGGCCGCTCACGAAACGAAGCCACCCCGGGACTGTCCCCGTCGCGCAGGCTGCTCACAAGGAGCGACGGGGCGATTTTTCTCTCACCATCTGCTCTGCTTCGTTAGGTCTCCCTTTACTGGCCAGATGTTCTCGCAGACGCGGAGCCACCCCGGCTTTAGCACTCGCTCGCGGGAGGAATCCGCATGCCTGATTTCTCAGAAATCTCTGGGAGGGAGGGAACAGGCAGACGCAGCGCTGGGGAGCCGGGAGCCTTTAAAAGCCATGCCTCCAGGAATTCAGGCCCCTTTCCCCTGAGAGAACATCTTCACTGCCAAAAGGGATGATGTTTTACTTTAGGAGATAACATTTGCTAGCTACCTCCCCTTTTTCTTATTTCTCCTGCCAGCAAAGACAGAGAAAAAGGGAAGGGGAAAGAGCAGAGCAGGGAGCAGAGCAGGCGAACAGACAGAATCCTTGCTTCCCCCAAGGATTTGGGTAAACTACAGAACAAGAATTTAATTACTCGCAACCTGACCCTCCCCGGCAGGTCGGGAGGTGGACGGTGGGATGCGCAGCAGCAGGCAGACAGGCGGGACGCAGCCCACCCSGCCATGCCCCGCTCCCCCCAGCCCAGCTGGGGCAGGCAGAGTGCTCCCAGRGGACTGGCATCACTTCAAAACACCTCTCTGTATTTTTCCCTCCCTCTGAAAGGATGAATTACCGGTAAACTCCGTTTCTTTTCGTAAAGAACCACTTGCTTAAGTAGCAGCACGGGTTTATTCTGGATTGCCCCCGCTTAGTGCGGCTGCCCTCCTCTGAACACCCCTGGGTAGGTACGGCTTCACTCCTCTCCCACCGCTCTCGCTGGAAACACCTACGCAAGGTTTGGACACGGCAACAACCGCTGCAACGCAAATTAGGAAACGGAAATATTTTAAAAGGGGCTTTATATCTCAGACTCCACTTCCATACAAACAGGAACCCCCTGTTTAAGTAAGAACAACAGACCTAAGGGAGTTAAAATATGGGAAAACAGGCTCCCGGGCACCGAAAGGCTGACCAGCACAACCCCGGCTAGTCCAGCTGCCCTCCCGCCGGAGCAGACGGACGCTGCAGGAGCTGCGAGGAGGAGCACCACGACAGACACACCAGCTACTCCGCCACGCACACGGCTGACGGAGCGGAGGCATCGCTCGGCAGGTCCGTCCCGGTTTCTTTCTAAGTTGAGAGCACATCACAGAAGCGTAGGTAGTTACAGATTTGCGGTGTTGCCCTTGGCCTGGCACGGGTTCACCACCACTGAATTTTAATCTCTTTCAAATTAAATGAAAAGAACTGAGTTTCCTTCTTCAGTTCCTCTGGGCAAGAGGCACAGCAGGCAAACTGAGAAAATGCAACGCACCGGTCATGTGAGAAACCATGCTATTAGCTAATTAAAAAMCAAYMACCACCGAACAGCAGCTGAGCAGGGATTCCTGCAATTCCATCGCCCAAACTAGAGGCAAGTCACCGGACAGACAYCCGTGCGAGGATCCTACTTCAGGCRTTTCACCCTTCCCTCGCAGTCCTAGCTGTGCACCACGGCTGCCCCCGAGCCGGGCGGCGGGGAGGGCGGCAGTCCCGGGGACCCCGGCCGTGCCGGCCCGACCCAGCRGCAGCCGTCCTGGCTGCCAGGTTCAGCTCCAGCTCCCCTCGCCCACCGGCACCGCCGCGGGAGAGCAGGGAGTACACCTCCCGCGACTGCGGGACTCTGCGGGCCCCCGTTTCCTTTCCTACGGGAGGAGAGACCAACGAGACCATTGAGTCAGCATYGCTCTTCTGACATCGTTGGCTTGGCAATATGGATGCCCTTTACCCGAGTCTGCTCAATAGCATCGCGCCTCCCAAACTGGGTTAGTGACACGGGGCAAGGGGCACRAGTAGGAGCCGAGCCCAGGGCAGCGTGCCGGGATAGCGCCCGACGGAGGCTTTTTGCCAAACCAGAAGCCACGAGGAGACCTGTTTTCAATTTCACCTTCCCCATCAGGTGGGCACAACGCAGTCCTTTCCACGCTCGCCGACACACCACCGCTCCTGGAACCCAGCCTGCTAAACTCCCTCCCTGCCCACGGGAACCAGCACCTCCTCGCCTCGTCCCACTCCACTGCCRTGCGCCGGGGCCGCCGGAGAACACCAGGAAAGCTCCCTGCTCGGTATGGGATGCCCTCACGCCATCTAAGGATTATTAAGGCTTTGAAAAATACTTTYTGATCTAGAGAATGAAGTTCTGAAGCCTTTGTTCACCTAGCTTTTTGCACTGTTGGTAGGACCCAACTCTCCTTTCGAAAGGGCCTTAGGATCATCTGCACTACTTTCACACAGCTGCATGGAAAGTTGGCGTTGAACCGGCACAAGAGACATGCCCAGAAGCAGTAGCAGCAGCAACTRAAAAAATCAGGAAGAGAAACTTTGGTTTAAAATAAAATAAAATTGAAAAGAAAGAGAGAAAAGGTAAACACAGGTGCAAGTCGTCTCACAAGAGGGGTATTTGCAGGGCATAACCCCACAACCCTGGAGATCTAGATCTACATTCCCAGCGCTGTTTTACTGTTACAACCTTCATTGCACAGGACTCAAAATCACTCTCATATGGTTGTTAAGTTTCATAAATAATGTGAAAACTATATGCAACAGATACATCATATTTCCAAAAAATTATAAGAAAAGTTACATCAAATTAAAAAGTAGCTTCATGAATGAAGATACTGCTCTAAGTGCACTTTCCCTGCAAGTGCAGCCAGTGCCTCAGCGCTGGATATGAAGAAAAAAAAAAAMCAAAACCAAAAAAATCAGATTTAAAAACTTAAGTCCGGTTTCAACCAGTCAAAACCGGGCCAAGCAGAAGAAACTGAGTGTGCTCTCGGCACTGTCCCATGAGGGAGTCCCTATGATGCTTCGTTATCCAGATAGGTTTGTATGTCCTTGTTGAGACTGTAAACAATCCTTCTTTCCTGAACTGTCCTCTTTATTGGCAAAACAAAGTAAAATATTTTATTTTTTTTTTAAAATAGAACATTAAAATTAACCCAGAAGAAAAGAAACGAAACACAGTGAGCTTGTTGGAGTCCATAGGATCTGGTCTGGAAGAGCTCGGAAAACGTGTTCAGTGTTTTCTCCTGTTTTCAGCTGGAACTGTACCAGAGATCGGGTTACTTGGGGAAGAGGGGAACAGAACGAGAAAACAAAGGATGCGGAATAGGAGACCGTGGCCATCTCATGTGTTCGCTTCATTGGGTAGGTCCTCTATCAATACCTTAGTGTCACTAGCCTTGGACCTGAAAAAAAACAAACAGAAAAAACTCATCGGGGAGAAGAAATTTCCATTACTACATGCCGATAGTAAAACCACAGTGCACTTGAAGAATCTTTCTTACACGGAGGGGGAATAAGCAGGCTACTGGAATCGTTTCCCACCCTCCCACTCCCACTGGGAATAACAGAGCCTCACAAACATGCCGCGGCTGCCCCTCAGCATCCTCCCCCCSGGCACTGCCCGCGCCACACCGCGCCGGCCACCCTGCTCTCTGCCGGGCCGTGCCGGCCGACGGCCGGGGACCGCTGCGGCCCCCTCGGCGCGGTGCATCCACCCAGCCCTCCGCAAAAAACTCCCTAAAACCGTGGCTGCAAATCCGAAGGACTGTTCCTGCTCGGTCTGCCACCGGGCTGCACAAAGGTACAGCGGCTTCTTTTGGAATACGCTTGACGCGTCTCTGTTCGCTGCGTGTCGGAGGGGTAAATGGCCATGGTTGTAGGGAATTCGACCAGGCTTTGGCCCACATCCCCTCTGCATAAAGTTTTTCGGTCTCTAGCGGCCACGCGAAGGCTGCTGGAATTGGTGACATCTGTGTACTCCGACCCAACGCGGATATGAGATAAGCACGGCCCGAGGGCTGCGGCTCCGGCCAGAGCACACTCTTTGCGTGACAGCCACAGCCCCCTTTTCCTCCCACCCACCCCTCCCGAGCCGTGATGCAACGGGGGGATGTGCTGCAGGGATTGCAAAACACTCCTGACATGCCGCGCTTCAGCGTCCCCAGGGAGCCCAGGCCTGCCTCCCGGCCAAAGGGCAGGGCCCCGCAGCCGCGCTGCCGGGGCAGAAGCCATGCCCGGACGCTGGAGCACCCTGTGACGCTCGGAGCACAGGCACTGCACTGGAGATAAGCRGTCAACAGGTTCAGGGCTGGGGTGCGAGGTGGGGAAACGTCTAGGCTGTAAGGAGGAGGGGTGGAAAGAAAAAACCGCATGGATTTAGATTTGGGAGAGGAAAGGGTCTGAGATCTCACACAGGAGATCTTCACCAAATGATAACTGAAAYCTTGGAGTGGTCTGAAGCCTGGAAGTGGTCAGTTGATGGGAACCTCTCTTCCAGGTGTGGATTTACAACCTCTGGCAACTGCTACAGGCTATTTTTTTGCAGGAGGGGAGTTTTGTTAAGGCAACTTCCTTCTCCAGTGGTTTACCAGAACCCCAAGATGATGTAAAGGATGGATCAACCCTCCAGCAGAGAAATATTCATTTACTAATTGGACCTGTCCTCCCTTTGAATGACTATTTTAGCTGAGAACTTCGCATGATTACCCAATCCATAAACGGCCACCAAGCATTAACAACAGCTCTAACACATGATCTGGTTTGTTACGCTAGAGGAGAGGCAAAACATACTGTGAAGCAAGACGAGGTCTGCGCAAAGACACGCTCTGGCTGCGCTTCCACTGTTTGTTCTTGCGGCGGTTTCGTACACCATCTTCCTGGTCCATCATCTGATCCAAGAGCGTCAGGTCATCGGCGTTGAGCGGTGCCACAGAGATGTCCCTCACGGCACGGAACTCACCACAGTTGTTCAGGTGCTCATTCTCCAGACGGAAGAAGTTCCACACAAACCGCCTGGGTGGAGAAAAAGTAAAAATTATCAATTCAGTTCCACTTCTACAGGCATTGCCCGTGTTTGGCAAAGCACTAGTACATGCACCTAGATACCACTGACTGTTCTCGCTGATCAAAGAGCCTCYGGGAACACGCTGGGAGTACGGAGAAACAGCAAATGACTAACAGCAGCACCTGCTACATCTTCCCAACTCTCCGGAGAAGAACAGATCTGTCAGGCTCATTCATTGTCCTAAGGTGACAGCCCTAGGCTGGACAGCATGGAGGCACCAGGTGGTACAAGCGAAATGCAACCTCCGCCATCTCCATGAGCGAGGTTCAGCTTCAAGGGCTTTTACTCGTCTTGAGAAGTTGTGGGGGTAGGTCTCCAGCTAGAGTACATTTGTGTAAAGAGCCCTGAAACCTTGCAGGATCCAAATTAGTGTTCGGAAAAAGCAGTGGAGATTTGAGAGTAATTGTAAACCTGCGAATCAAGTGAAATTTCATCTGGAAATTTCAACAAGGTAATTTTAAGGAGAAATTTAGTAATAACAAACCCCTCAGGATTAGRTCTAGGTTCAGAAGAAACTGCAAACGCAGCATGAAGGCCCCAGCCCCGCACTGCTGCAAAGCCCTCTACAGCCTGCTTTACTCAACACCCTGTTCTGATTAAACGCTCCTGTTTAGACCTAGTCTTCCATTTCAAGGACCAGTACCTTCCATGTCCAAGGAGCGAGGCACTTCCCACCGCGCTGACATTATACAAGTAATAAAAAATGTAAAAGAGAAATGAACTGTTCAGTCAAGCAGCCTTACCGGAATACCTCAAGTGGGGCAAATACAGTAGAAATGATGTCCCCAGCATACGGGAAGATTTGCATGGAAGTGAGGGAGATCTGGATGGTCCACGCAAAACGCAGGATCACGTCTTCTACAATGGCACAATAGTAGTATGCCTGAAGAACAAGACAGACAAACCGGAGAGCTCATCGTACGTGCTCTGCACAGAAGACAGACCTCTTCAGGCCTTCAGGAAGACACAGAATTTGCCACTCAACCACTAGAAAACTGAACAGTTTGAAATGATCTCTCTGAAACAAATGAACTCTCCTGCTAGAAAATCCCAGTGCATAGCATTCAGAAAGCACCAGTGGCCAACTGCACCATGCTCTAGACTCAGCAAGTTCCGTTAAAATATTAAAAGCCTTTCCTAATGTAAGAGCAGGCTGTATACGCACTTTCTGTGGGTAGACAATTCCTTCTCGAAGAAAGGTATTTTCACCAGCATTTTTGTCAAAGAGACCCCAGTCCATCTTCAGGTCCCAAATCAGGGTATAGCAAGAGCTGATGAAATAGAAGATAATCCACAGGTAGAAGAACACTTGGGTGTCACTGTGGTTTTTAGCTGGAAAAGAGAAGAACAGCATACTTCTGTACAACTTAAAGCAGATTGCTTCTTAAAACAGCTACAAATTGGCTGACGTGATCAGTGGAAATAACACCCCTTTCATTCAAGTTCTGGGAAAAATCAGGCTAGCTAATCTGAACCAAACTGAAAGTCTTACCAGGACCAGCTTTATATTGTCATTTAAATTCCACTTTCATCTCGTTCAACGTTTTGCACTTGGGATTGAAATTTGCACTAATATTTTTATTTTCTTGAAACTTGTGGTAGACCTGCCATTCTAACTCTGAACAGCAGGTGGAAGCTGAGGGCCATATTTCACAAAGGACACAGGCTTGTACAAARCAAAAAGCAATGAGGCAGTGCTCAGTTAGGAGGGTTTTGTAAGAGAATATTTTAGTTTTTCTAAGTATAAACAACTGTGAATTAGTGCTCGAAAAGCCTGAAAGAGGATGGGCAGTACAGGAATTTCCACTAGCCGTTTCAGAGGTTGCGGTGGCAGGGGAAAATAAGCAAAAAGAAGGCAATACATTAACACGTATGTACTAATCCTGAAGAAGGCTCAGTACAGAGTTTTAAATGCCCATACAGAGCTCCTCTTTGTGAAACACAGGACTGTGGGACCAAAGTCTGCTCACTTGCGGATATGTTTTTGCAACTAAKTTGTTTCCCATTCTCCCCTCAAAAGGTTACGCTGCTCTCTCAATTCAGCTAAATTTCCCTACATGAGTCAGCTGGGTGAAAACAAACAGATCTGATAATTCTGTTTGCTTTTCATTAGCAAATCTGGGTCATAAAGTTCATAAAAATAAACCATGTTATAATGCTTTGSAAGGCTGAGACACTGTGCATCTGCCTGCTGTCAGGAGTCTTTCCTCCTTTCTGTGCAGCCACTGTAATTGCTCATTCACCGATTCTTTCTAACAAAGCCAATAACACTTCTAGTACAAAAAATCCATAATGTTTTCAGCCCAAACCCGATGCCACGCTAAGTGACAGCACTGTTTTCCATATATGTGGCTTTAAAACAACAGAATCCCCGAAGCTGATCACAGAGGGAGCAACAGGGCAATTTACTCTCTCCATCCCTCTCCGTTTCTAACATTTACGATATAAATGTAATGCAGCAACCCGATAAAATTAATGGAGGTGAAAATGAGAGGCATCATGTAAGAGTACATTCCTCCCATTACGCCTTTCAGGCTTCCTGGACATGATGTGCAGGATATAGGTCAAATACACACRCTCATTCTCCTTTCAAAACACACCCCCTAAAGCAAACCTATTAAAGCCACTTACGCAGCAAAGCCTATCTGCAGTGAAGCTTCACATCGGCGGAGGAAAAGGACCCAAGATCTGCTGCAGCTCTCAGGTTTGACTAGCTTCCCTGCTTTTTTTGTGCAAGGTTAGAAGCCTTTGAGCAGCAACCCGCCTCGGGAGGATGCTCAGGGACCCAGGGACAGGTCTAGCATCGCGTCACCYGCCGCTGCCGCTGCAGAGAGCCATGACGTCATCCGGGAGCAGGCACAGAAGTCCTGCGGCATACGGGCTCTGATGCCTAGGTACATTAATCCTGCTGCTTTGAAACCGCCTCTCCCATCCGTTTTTAAAGTGCAGCTGCCCACAAAACAGGACACAGGTGAGGTTTTTGGAGCTTAGCAATTAGGGCTCTACTGCAAGATTTCATTCTCCCCCACCAGCTCCTCCGAAGCCTCCACTACGTTATTTCAGGAAGAAAAGGCAGATGCTGACATTCAGTGACTCAGAGACACTAAGCCTGTTCTTTCCAACATTATTTTTAGCTCATTAGATGTCCRTGTTTAGTTCCCACTACCAGATCCTAAACAATAATTCAGAGGTAGTTAACGGGTTAAGTGCTTTCAAAGCATCTAAAATGCTCCAGACTACCCTGTGAGGCTGCAATGCTTCCTATCGGTAGCTTAGGCTTGAAGGTTAGGTCGTGCTGCCTTTTTTTTTCCCCTTACGGACAGAATTCAGATAAACTGCATCTTACTCCACATCTTCACGGAGCAGACATGGAGCAGGCAGCACGGACAGTACCACCCATTGCCATGCCTTCGGCCACATCCCTGGCAGGAGCCATGCCCTGCRGGTGTGGGGCTGAAGAGCAGCGAAGCGGCACTGCTGGGCGCTCCTTCGGAGTTCTCTGGTCATGGAGAGGACAGTCTGGCCCTGGACTATCATCTCAAACTATGTAAGGGGCTAACAAAACTGTATCCTAAGTTTGAAATCACCTTCCTAAGTAATTGCCAAGGTTCATCCTGCTTAAACCTAAATTGCCTTAAAGGTTATTGTGTGCAATTATGGAAAGGAGGAGCACCGGGAAGAAAAAGGCCTAAGTAAGAAATTTTGTGGCATTAACCTCATCAACTTCAAAAGGATGTGTTTGCTTCTAGTCAGGTTATCGTGGCTTCAGCGCCCTTTCCCTGCCCCTATCTTTGCAGCAGTCTTTTCAGTGGCACCTGAGGTCACGCTGCTTGCCCCTTGCTCCTGCTCACTGTCTCACCGACCGGCTCTGTAACGCATTCAGCTCCTGAAAAAAATTCATTAAAAAAACAAATCACTCCCTGGTAAAATGCTCTAATCAGAACTAGCCTATTGTCTTTAGTCTTGGCCTTTGAGTCCCTTCCTTTAATCACTTACCCTCCTTTTCCTCCTGTCTGCAATTCTGTTTGATACCTTCCTTCCTTCTGTCCTCATTGGTATTCAGCTGGTGTACAGAAATATGTTACTGCTCTAGGCAAGCAATTATATCTCAATCTCCACTGGCTGGTCCTGGTGGCCCTCTTCACTGCTGCTCAGGGGGCTAGAAAATCAAGGCATTCATATTCTGCCCAGAGGCTCCATCTACTCGTCGCCAGCCAGTTTTTCAGTAGCAATGCATAGCTGTGCATATGTATGATGATGTCAGGGTCTATTTAAGCAGGAACTGTTTCATCCTGTGTTTTCTCTTTGTTTAATGATGTGCTAGAAACCACCAAAAACCATTAGAGAGCGATAGTCTCAGGACGAGAGAAGCACTCTGGACACCTGGTAGATCTCAACCTCTCCAAGAGGGGAAAAAAGACCAAGTCTTCAACATCCCCTGGACGGCAGCAACCCTTTGGCAGCACAACCGCCAGTCCACCCAGCAAGAGGTGGATGAAGGACCTCTCTACTCGATGCTCCAAAGGGCACCATCATGTAGCAACGCCCTAAGCTACAGCCATTCAAAACAGCACGTGCAGGACCACACACCGCCAGCACAAAACTCGACACGTCAAGTTGCAGGTGCAGCTTTACCCTCCCTGCCGACGGGCAGATTTCAATACACGTTCACATTAGCACGTCAGCAACGTGGTCAGCTACGTCAGAGGCTGTTTGAGTTCGCAGTGCCCTGCTATCTTCCCTTGCTGCAAGGTCGATGGGAAGCAGCGTACCACAGGGGCCGTTCGCAACCTTCACCGCAGAATTTCCATCAGCATCCTCAGTTTACCCTATAAAATGCAATTCTAGTAGATACTCTGCACAAATACACCTACAAATTGCCCCAGAAGGTCAACTAGAGAAATAATGGAAAGCTTCCACCTTTGAACTGAAGCTGTGAATGGCCACAGCCCCAGAAAACAGCCAAAGGCACTTGYAGCAGCAGAATCTACTGCCTGCAAAAATTGCTGAGAGACAATATCTTGGATCCCAAACCCAGCCCCAGGGGACACAATATCTGACTAGCATTCTGAAAGAATAATACTCTGCAGAAATTATAGCCCCTTCTAAACACAGGCAGGAGAAAGGTTGCTTTCCATCAAAGATAGACAGCAAATACTATCCTGAACGCTGTTAATATTGACTTTACTTCCAAAGAATACTATCTGTTTACCCTGCTGAATTATTCCGGGGAATGTAAACACTATATAGTATTCAACACAGCGAAAAATCAATGCCATGTATTATTGAAGATCTGGATAAGAGCACAATGGCCCTCGATAAGCCCTCCTGGTGTGTCAGCCACTGCAGCTGGCTGTGGTTCCTGCTGATGGCGAGRGCTGTGATACAAGCTGTAAGAAGCGTGAGGTTATCAGGCAACACAGCCAGGTAAGCCCTGCCGCGAGGCAAACCTGACCCAGCCCAAGCCGTTCTGCGCCAATTAAAAACCTCTCGATCAAGGCATGCCAAATTCAGTCTCCTTTGACGACCAGCCTTTCAATCACAGATTTAAGCAGAACCAAACCAAAAAAGTATATATTTACAGTGTGCCAGCCAAGCACAGATACTAGAGAACGGAGCATATACTTTCTGCCACCCGCTTAGCCCAGGGATGACATGTGCCCGTTAACTCCATCCCAGCACACAACGGGAGGGGGGTGACAGCCAGAAGTGACTTATCTACGTAAGAACTGCCACCAGAATGATATCCCAAAGCATTTGTCTAACACCTTACTGCTTGCAGTGCAGTATTACCGCTCCCTCAGTAATTATACATCTTAATGAGGGAACAGCAGCAGCGTTGCCTTTCCGCCGAGCCAGCACGTACCACTATTTAATACTGATCAATGGCAGAGCCATGACACGACAGTGGGCTTAATGCACTAAAAAGGCAAATAACCCAGAGGAGCACATGGAGGACTCGCCATCGTGCACGAATGGGCTTTGTCAAATACCAACTATTTCGTACGAACAACCTTCCCGTTAGGTTCTGCAAACCTCTGCTATAGCCTCTGGGCACAATCTAAAGCAAAGCAGCAAGATAAAACGCAGTGAAGAACTGTCAGGAGGCAACATCTCGTTTCTTCTTCTAGTTAGATTCTACATTTGTAGAGCAGGGAAATCTCCCAAGTCGTGTTTTGACTAAAAATACTCTGCAGGTTTGCATTGGGTTTGTAGGACGATACGACTGTGTCGGAAGACATCACAGCAATCTCATTGCTTGTATCTCACAGACAGAAGAATGTGATGTAATTGCAACCAGGAGGAAGCATATCAGTCATGACTGAGATTTGATTTGATTCTTCTTCTGGTGGCTTCTCTAGCATTTGAKAAGTGTTCTTGGGGGATACCTTGAGAAGGATGGGGTTTCCAACCTAAGYGTTTGCCAGCAGTCTCACTAATAAGAACATCTGGATTCACAATCAGGAATAAATAGCATGGTAATCAGGGCCTTCGCTGGACAATTTAGGGATGGGGACACAACGTCATCTGCTACCTCTATAGGGCTTTGAGATCCCAAAGCAGATTCCTTCAAAATACAATAGCAACCAAAAAAATCAAAATMAAAAAAAAAAATATTGTTGGATGATTGCATCTCCTAGATTTCTGCAGCATCAGAGAACTCCAGACTGGCAYACATTTGAAAGGAAAATCACTTGTGATGTAGTCAGTTGCTTTTCTTAAAATGTTCCATTAAAAAAAGGTCAGGCTTACCCCTCTTAAGTGCCCATGAAATGAGGTATCAGCAGGCCACCYTTTTTACTTACACCTTATTCATTAGTGTTCCCGCTTCCCCGGTCACCTTTAACACAAAAGCGTATTAAGCGATACAAACGGCACTATTAGTCCACTTTCCAAATCCCAGCTATTAAAATCCCCCTCTCAGCGGCAACCTTGAGAAGCSAACGCATGAATCACTCAGCGGCAGGGTGCCGAGGTTGCCTCTCCCCCGCGGCGCGGCTGCCAGCACCGGGAATGTCCCGCTTGACATTTGTAGACCTACAAAGCATGGGAAGATTTCCCTGCGGGATTTTTATGCCTCATTTGTGCTGACGTTCGGGGTGCGGTGGCAGTTCCCGAAATCCCTCTGCCTAACACCTCCTCCTCCCCGGCTGTCATCTCGTCTCGCCTTCCCCGCTCGCTTRCCGCGGGCTGCCAGCAAGCGAGCTCCTGCCAGCCCCTCCGCCCCGGCCAGGGTGGTCCTGCCGCAGCCCTGCCGGGGTGCTCCTCACCCCTCCCGGCTCCACCCCGAAGCACCAACACCGGGTCGGGTGTCTAAGCAATTAGAGGAGCTGACAAGCCGGCGTGGAGAAGCCGGGCTCGCTCAGGGTGCCRCGGATACCCACGTCAAAGCTGGGAGGAGGTCAGAGGCCAGGATGGAAAGGTTTGCCCATGGCAACGCCTCCGATTCTTCACTAACGACACTGCCGCTGCTCTGATGGAAAGGATCAGAAAGACTGGCTAATGAACACAACTCATTACTGAGGGCCTCCTGGGCATGGGATGACAGGGTTTCAGACAAAAAGTCATCCTAGCTCACAGCAATGTGACAGACGTTGGACGTTTCGGCTCCAAATAATCATCCTGCTGGAGTTGCCAGGATGCTGTGCTAAGGCAAGCCGTGCRAAAACTGCAAGTATTAAGAAAGAAGCCAGTTAATCCCATTACAAAGTTTGTTTTACTTCAAGAGGTCAATCCAAGCACTCTCTGAGGCTCTTGTGACACCTAAATCAAACGATCTGGCTTGCCACAGCACTGACAGCTCTTCCAGTGCTGAGAAAGAGAGGGAGAGATGGGAGATCTCGTACCGACACACAAGGGATAAACTAGGGAACAGGGTCTCACAAATGCTACGTGCTTCATTCTTTCATGATTTTTTAAAAAAAGTTTTGTACTTTTTTTAAAAAAATATTTGTCCTTGAATTCTATATGTCCACTTATTTTGCCTTGCCCCACGCCCCACTCCCTAGAAATGACATTTCTCAGTTGAGGTATTATAAGCTGCTGCACCAATGTCTGACTTCTGTGAAAGTCATCTTAGTCCCAGTTCTCACATCACCTTGTTCTTGTCTCCTGCTGTAACCATTTAGGATCGCAGTTAATTTTCTTCCACCTACCAACAAATTCCCTCCACAGGGGTTGCACCCCACAGTTTCTAACCAGGTAGCAACAAGGGCTCCGCGACACAACCCACTACCCAGCACTTCAGCCGGCAGAGAAGAGCGAAGATGCAATCCAGGTATCCTCCTGCAGCTCCCACAGCAACAGTTTGATGTTACCACCACCCTCTCCTCCTCCCTGCCGTGCACCGTTATCCTCCAGCTGGAAGTCATACCCCTCCCCAGCAGAGCTGCGGTGGGACAGACGGGGGGAGAACCAGCGATCCGTTCCAGCGTGAAGYTGGCTCCGCCAGCCGGTATCACCACTGGTAAGAGCTGAAGCCACTGTGATTAATGAGGAGTGGGCAGCACTTACGAGACCTGGGAATCTTCCACTATATTTTCAAAAAGCAGCACACTTCCCATTCATCTTCGTCTTGTCAGACCTGTTCGAACCTCTCTATTAGTGAGGGATGGTCCAACACCTTCCTGCAAAAGCCCATTAATCGAAGGAGGACTCTTGCCTTGACAGTTCACGTCTCTATTCCTTGGCGAAGCAAGGAGTTTCACAGTTTTCTCAGGTTTGAAAAAAAAACAAATTACGCATCACTTCATCGGGAGAAGTCTGTTTCTGAAGCGATGGTGAGAACACAGAGAGAAGCACTACTCTTTAGAGACAGCCCTATTTAGTTAACTTTTGTATCTGTAATTACTATCAATTTCCTGGGCTGTTTAATGAGAAAGTGCATGGCAGTTACGTTATCTTAGACCGACCTAAAGGCTCTCCGTGGCACTTCCAAGCCGATGACAGCTAGCATTCAGCAGTCTTATTTGGAGTACCTGGAAAGGGCATGGGAGCGGTATGGAAGAAGAGATGCTKGCTCAAGTTTCCTGGCCACATGGATTAACTATGGAATAATTCAGAGGTTAATAAATAGCTGGATGCTACCCAGACCACAGTGATTTCATTGAATAAGGTGTGTAAATCAAACTGAAAATGAAAACTTGCRTAAACCACCTTTCCTTTCAGTTAAAGGATAAAATCCCACATAGCCAATTTTAACCCAGTACTTGTGCTTAAGCTCAGTAACATGTTTCTGAAAAAAACAAGGTAAACACACAAATGCTCACACTGAAACAGCAAATCCCACAAAACAAGAAAATGATGGAGGAGTACAAAGCACTCAGGAAGCTCTGTTCCTCAAGCACAGAAGCCAGATCTATATTCTGGGTGAGCCAGATATTTTCAATGACACCATGGGAGCGAAAGGCATCAAGGTAAGAGAAAACTGACAGACAGTAGCAAAACCAAGCAGCATCTCGTTTTACAAAGAATGAAGCTGGCGCATAAAACATGCATAAGGCTTAAGAAGCACTCAGAGTAGTACAACACAACTCCAGTTGCACTGTTTCTCATAGAGCTGAACACCTAAATAAAACAATCCTATCTTACAAMGGCTGAACCGGGTCCGAGTGAGGAATGAAACCAAGGCTGGCTATTCTAGGTATGTCAGCGTACCCTGTTAAATGCAACTACACTTTATATAAGAGGGGATCCCTGTGGAATGCTACTATAAGCTGGGCTGAAATGGATGCAGCTATACTGGTGCATTTGTCAAGGAAAGCATCTGCTTTTGGCAGCGTGAAAACACTGCAAGAAGTAGTTGTGTGTCAAAACAACACTGCTCTTGGGGTAAATATTTTGCTGCAGACTCGGGCTTAATCATTTGTTTCCCTAGCACCGCTTAGGTTTCAGTAGGGATTAAATAAGGCAATGTAATATTCAGTTGGCTAGCTCCGGGGGAAGGCTGCTCGGCACTGCCAGGGAAATTAAAGCAAGGGTAGGAAAGAGACGGGGGCAGAGGCTTCTGCTCGGCCGTGCTGCGRGCGGGCAGGGCCCGGCGGCTCGCACTCCAGTTGCTAGGTAGCTTAGAGTTAAAGATATGCCTCATTTGCCTGTGCAAACATACCCCGCAGGACTATATTTACAGAACMTGGCCTTTGCTTCCCGGTCCTTTGAGCGATGTAAAAATACTGAGAATTCTTCCTTTGGGAGCTCAGCAACAGTTGCCCTTGGGTTGCCGCCGTGTTTCTGAGCCATGGTGAAGCGGGCAGCTGGAGTCGGCACTCGTCCACGCCACCGCTGCCTGCTGGGGTCTTATGTTAAGGGATAGCGTCTCTCACTTCAGCTTCACTAATTCAGGAGACGATAGCTTGGTGTTAGCTCTGTAAAACTGGTCTAGTCCCAGGACAACAGGATTGCCAGGTTGGGAGAGAAAAATCTAACAGATCTTACTGGTCCAACATCCCAACTGCAATTAGCAGAGAAAATTGCATTCTGCATCTAAATCAAAAGGAAGAAAAATAAAGAAACAGCTTCTCTAAGGGAAGAAAGAATCAGAATTATGCACTACTGGAGCAATACGAATTATTAAACAGTGGTATTTTGGCGAAACTGAGATACTGACCAAGAGCCCACAGTACACWCTGTTACTGGGGGGGATTCTTTGCTACAGCAAGTTTGGAGAAGGGAGTACCACATATGACTAGAAGAAGCATACGTCACTTAAAACATAATGAGGTAGCATTTGAACATTTCTTTGGTTCGAGTTGGTTTCCAACAAGCACACCAAAACACAGCACAACAATGCCGTCAGCACACTCTGTATGAACTAGCTGGCTTTCCACACCAGCAAACCCCCCTAGCCGCACTGTCCATCTTCGCACAGCTGGCAGACACATGCTAAAAACCTACAGAGCAGCTACAAATTATTCGATGTTCAAACCAAGGGAGGAAGACAAGCCTGTCCAGAGGGCTGCGACGTCCCCAGGACTCCCAAGTGGAAAACGGGCGCYGGTGTACATTACCTGACCTACTACGAAAAGGCCACCAATTACCCTCTTGTCCTGGCAGCCAAAAGCTGTCATTCCAGAGGTATAAGTCATAGGCTTGCAAACACCGGCATGAACGACCGTTTAAATAAAACTCTTGTTACCACAGCAATTAACAGGTTCGTTACTTACTGCAATTTAGAGCAGTAAGGATCTTGACCAATTTGACAGTTGTTTTGGGCAGCGCTTGCTTTCTTAATAGCAAGCAGCTAGCCCCCAACAGATGTGTCGTAGGTAAGAGATCGGTGTTTGTCTCTGCTACCCTTAGGCAGACACAGAGGAGTGGGTGAGCAGTGCATCTATTTTCAACAGTGGCATCATAACAACTCGATGACAGACCATCTGATTCTAAGTTCAAAAAGAACTGGGAATCTATGTAAAGCACATAGATAAAATTGGATTCTTAACAGGCACAGCATATTACAAAGTGCATTTATGGMAGGATGGGAATAGGCCTACAGGGCTGAGAAGACACAGCAAGATCTTCAGGCAGCCCTCTGAAAAAACCGCTACAAGCCCAGGCACTGAGACATTTACAAAATCTGTGCTAACGTGTAATTTCCAAAGGCCACAAAGCTTCCAAATTTTTTTGTACCATACCAACAACTACGCGCTATTGACTCCTACTAACAAAACCGGACAGATAAAAGCTGGGAGTCACAAACATCTCCCAGCAATTGGAACAAGCCCCGTGCCTGGCTCGTAAACACCTCATTTCAACCCACTCCCTGCCTGACTTGAAGAGCAGAGAACAGTTATGTATGGCAGCAACAACAACAAGGGTCAGCGGTGCTGGCACGGATGCAAACTTCAAGGGGAGTAGAAACAGGTCAAATTCTTCAACAGGACATTCTGACAGATGTTGGTTTTCCTCTTGGTCCCAAACCTACCCCAASCTTCCCACAGAAGGCTCTGCCAGAGTGTCCCCCCCAGGAAGGAGAAGCATTAGTCAGCCTCCCCGAAGCAGGCACTGCATATAAAAGCATGTAAGCAGTGACTATAGCCAGGCAATCTGTATTTGTCTCATCTCGGGGTTTGGCGGCGGTGACTAACTGGACTGCAGGGCTGGAACTGAAGAGCTGCAGAATGTCACTGAGCAAACAAGTTAAAACGGGAACAAGCTCCGGGGACACAGCAGCGGGGAGGAGACGCACAGAGGGGCCCGGCGCTGCATCCACCACTGATGCTCCCTCACCAGGTTTGCCTGTACCTCCGGATACAGAGCGCCCCGACTTCCAGCCTCCAGCCAGCTCGCACCAGTGCACTCCTCCGCCGTTCAAATGCAAGGCTTGACAAACGTTACCGGTGGGACTTCAGGCCCAGCTACGTCAAAACAGCCATTTCTTGGCCACAGGAAGGTTTCTAATAACCCTGCCACCCCTCCAAAAAACCAGCATGTTAACTAGAAGCATGCCTTGAACACTTCTCCCTGCCCCACCACAATCATATTTCAGGATAAGTAATTGCTCACAAGCGTGTGCGGTTGCTAATTTCTGGAGATATAGAAGGCAGATATTTTCAAATAAAAGAATACAGCTTTTAGGACTTTAGAACAATGAAAGGCAGGGCGACTGCCTGAAGTGCAGAAACTAAAAGCTTTTTCTTTCAGAACAAGAGCAGAATTGAGTAATTGTCGTTTCCAGGGAGATGGAGAACTTGAGGGATCAGAGCTCAATCTGCAGTTAAATGGATTGGAAAAAACTCCCTACCAGCTGCAGAAAAAACATGGATAAAAACACACAGGAAAATCCAGAGAGGGCATTTTCCTGGCACTGCGCACATCTCCCTGTGTTCAGGAATGATGGACCGACTTTATTCAGACGATCCAGGTTAACGATTCATTAACGCCAAGGGAGAAGCATTTCCTCTGTTATCCCTTTCCTTATACATCTCCCATTCAACCTCCCTTCACAGCAAAAACTGACAGGTATTTCAGTTTTCTCCTTTTGAGAGAGAAACCTGGAAATTCTCTCTCACACTCCTGAAGTGCAGTTCTAAGCAGACCAYGTATGCAAAAAATACCTAAAAGATCTTAAAATACTCTTTGCAAGCTAGGCAGGCCTTTGCCTTTCCACTGAGATGTTTCACAGGTGCCAAAAGACAAAAGTTCATGCTTCAATGGGACGCCAAATTCTGAGCTTCTCCCATATAAAAAGCAAATCCCATGACTTGCAAAGGATTTTCCAAAATAACCAATACCTTTGTGAGTGCTGTAGAGGGCTGCAAATGTCACCACGAAGAAGGTGGTGGAATATTTTCCAGCGTTAACCAGATGAAAGGCCCGTTTGTTATCACGGTAACGGCGCAGGCACTGGATGAATCGCAACCAAGCAGGGATGCACTGGACAACTGCTCTCACTCCGTAGGAGTAGCTGTAACAAATCTGATTATCTGCAAGAAAAAAGTTTCAGGGACASAGAGTCAGTAAGTTTAAGAACTCCTATCGTCTTCCTTTCTGTAAGAGTAATATCACTTGACATGAAAGCAATTCCCCATCAACGCCTCSTACTTAGGCACACACACGTATGCAGACACACGTATCCAGAACGGCGAGAAGCTCATCCCCAGAAAGTATCCTGAAGCCCTTTACTCGGAGGTATTCAGGTGGCATGACATCAATAACACATGCAGACAGGTCATCATCTAACTCTTTCACTGCTGCCAGTRTAATTAACATGCAAGGAGATTAGAAAGAATCTATTTTTAAATTTATTTTGTGCTGTTGGCAGTACTGTGAGTAATCAAATTAAGGATGGAATTACAAAAGGCCTTCGACACTGAATTTTTGTGCATAAATGGGAGAGCATTTCCAAACTCTGCAGGACAGCTCAAAAAGGCTACTTTGCCTAAGACGTCCTTGATCCATTTTTCTTGTATATCGTAATAGGAAAAAACATATTTCAGTATGTGTTTGGGCTTTTTTTGGTTTTGTTTTTAAAAAAAAAAAAAAAAGCAAAGCCAGGGCATAGCGCTGGCTTCAACAACTGGGGTGAGAGGCAACTACACCAACATGACATTGTGTCATACCCCTGATGTTTGAAAGCCTTCTTTTTATTGATGAAATGACCAGGGAAACCCCAGCTTTGCCTGGAACCTCCAAGCATGCCATATTCTTACGTTGTCTCGCTCAGCACATCTAAACCAAACACCCCACTGACTAACAAACATTTGTTTCTTATTCAGACTAATGGAGACAAGTTAGCTGATATTTATCCCAAAGCACTGCGCTATCATTCCACTGTTTGGATTGGAAGAGGACAAGTTGTTATCCACTCAGTTGCTTTATTTATTTTATTTTTATTTTTAATAAATATAGTTACTTGCAACACTGTCTTAAAGGGAAGAGAAAGATCGGACAGATTGGAAGAACAAAGTGAACACTGATGCTTATTGAAGCATATTGCAAATTCTTTCAGCAAGTGTCAAAACCATCAGACAACATGGTTTGCCAGCCGTCACTGCTTGAAATGGAAACACAACAGCCCGATCCAGGAGGAGACAGGTACTGTTTTGCCACTGGGAAGGCCAAAGTCAAAATTCATATGCCAACTCTGCGGCTCTTCTGGCTAGAAAGGAGAGAAAATGCAGAGCATGCACAACCCCGGTGTCACAGCATCAACTCTAACTGAATAARGGGTGGCACTAACAAGCTCTGAGGAAGTTTCTCCATCCTCTCTTGCTTTAGGGTACTGCAATGGAGCCTGTAAGAAGCAGGCTACAGCACAGAAAACTSTGGTTACCAAGCTCATGCAACTCATCTTCATGCTGAGTAACAGGAACAGGCTAAAAGCAAATACATGGTTAAACCACTATGAAATAAAACAATAATGCCAGGAAAATGGCTTTCTCTTTCCAGTCAACAAGTGCTGTGTCTAAATTCTTTGATGAATATACAAGTCAGGCTAAATGACTGGATTAGGAAATGAACACTGAGGTGAAATTCCATTTCTCTGGATGGAAGTAAGAAAGRGGAGAATCTCTGTAATGCTGTGTTTACAAGAAACGCCAATTACTTTAGTTTCCTATGCCATAGCCCTCTTCAAAACAAATAGATGATTATGAAGTTGCCCTGCCCAGTGTTTTTCAGGTCATTTTGACCACGTTCGCATGGCTCGTCAGCATTACTCTACCTGTATTTGCCAGAAGTCCAGCATTGTCCTCCCACTGAACCTCAAAGCTGTAGAAGCAGATCATGTATTCCAGATCCATRAGTATCACAACCAGGCTGTTGAGCTGATCAGCCAGCCAGAAATCTGCGAAGCCTACCTTGTGGAARGGAGCAGTGAACACTCGAAACTGTCAGGAAAAAAAAAAGAATAATTCATGACATAGTGTCAAAGACATCTAAATGCAGCGGCAGGACATCACAGCACTGAACAAATATGGAAATAACAGAAACGCTTGAAGATTTATTGCTGACCTTTTGCTCCCACTGACAAAAAGATAACCGTCTCCTCACTTTTAGTACAAATAACATTCCTGCTTTCTTCCTCCTGTATGCAACTATTCGTGTCTCCCCCCACCTTTTTGGATTTTTACTGGCAGAAGAGCCCAGTCTCCTCCAGCCAAGCTCATTCCCAGAAACTCCCAGTCTCCATGTAAGAGCTCTACACAGCTCCGTTTCTCCCACTGCTCAGCGCTTTCTTTCAGGCATTTATGTCACGYCTATTAACATCTTCCACACTTACCTTCTCCCTCGCGCTTAATGTCACTTAGATTACAGGCCCTCAGCACGGCCATTAGTCTGAGCCTGGCTCGGTTTACTTAACACATTAGCTGTTCTTTGGTGTTAGAAGTCGTAAGAGTGAAGATTGTTACTGCTGGATCTCCCAAGCCCTCTAGCAGGGAAAGAGTTAAGGAAAGGGCAGGGGAAATCCTATTGACTGTCAATTAGACTCCCTCTCAATCCCAGTCCACTTTCCCTCTAAGCCTTAACAGCAGTTTGGCTACTTTCAAACCAGACAGTTTTCATGGTCCATTACCTTTGATTACAACTCTCTCTACCCGGTTAGTTATAGGTACTAACGGCCAATTTCTCAAAGAGACAGCACCAGCACCATCCTGTAGTTCAGAGATTTATGAACCTTTACATTAATGAAAGCAGAGGCTAACACTGATCTTTTATATTGCTCTCCTTATTAACCTAAAGGGTACGCCGTTTCGGAAACCGGAGAAAGGACTGACACATTCCCATCAGCTTGTAATGCCGATTTAAGGCTCTGGTCCTAGATTTCAAAGCCAAATAGGGGATTAAGACTTAGTGGCATTAAGCAGCAGATATGGATCTTGAAAGCACTGTGCTCATGTAGGACGGCACCTATTACAAAGGCTTGAACAAGGCCAGCCGTCAGGGAGGTCTGTCCTCAGTCAAAGCAATCCAGCCRCAGAACAGCTTCTGCAGAGGTCAGAGAAGCCACACCAGCCTTCCTTTTCAAAAGGTCCTCCCTCCCTTTTACCAACACTCCCTGATGCTATCTTTACCTCTTTCATCGTGGACCTTTTTTTTTCCAGAAAGAAAGACTAACTAAAACAAAAGAAACGTGAAAACAGCGTTACAGATAGATCTCCCTGAAAAAAGAAGAAATGTTGTTATTTAATTTAGGGAGAGACACTTAGGCACTGCCAGMTGACAGCATAAAACTTTTAAGAGAGTAGAAGCTTTCCACCTAAAGGTCACAGCAGACAAGGAGTCAGCAGATATGTCCCCGACCTAGCTAAGGCRCTGGTATCTCAGTCAACTGTCCTGAAGAACCTGAGCTGCCGTTTGAACCCTCCTTACCCCGGGCACCGTGGTTTCCGACTGCTGCCGCACGCTGCCCGGGCACAGCGGGGGCTGCAGCCCGGCGACCAGAGGGTGCTGGCAGGGGAGGACAGTGCCGGCTGGCAGGTACCGCTGGCAACCCCTCGCTTCCCAGCTGGGAAATGTCCGCAACATCCTCCAGTGAAGATGGACCGCAAGAATAAGGTCATAAAAAAACCCAAAAGCTGGAGTTGAACCTCAGTTTCAAGTCATCGGTTGCAATTATATATCAACAGTTCCACCATCCAAGCACAGACTTCCTGGTGCTGATCACTGCAGTTTTAGAAAGTGCTGAGACATAGATATTTGAGCTGGAGCTGAACACTTCCTAGATTTTCACCTCTCTCAGACAGAGCTCCGTGCAGTTGTTTTGCCGTCTCAGTGCCCTGCAGAGAGCGTGGGCATGCAGACGCTGTGTGCTATCCCCTCTGCTCGGATCCGATTCCTCCTGGCGAGCTGCTCTCCTCTGCCTACACAAGTGCACTCGTGGGCTTCTCATCTGGCAGCGAAGGGGCAAGGAAGGACCCCATGTAGGCAAGAAAGTAGAGCCTGGCATGGGAATTAAACTTACCACRGGTTAAATAACTTTCCTCATTCAGAGGAAGATGGATTCAGGTGCAGCTTGCAGTCCCTCAGGGATTATCAAGAGAGATCCCACTCATCAGTACCAACAAGCAGCTGGTGATGATCACAGGTGGATGCAGTAAGCCTCCTAGATCCATCAGGAAATGCCAAAACACACTAAAGTACGCTCCTGATTTGGTTCTAGAAAAACTGAAGGYGCCAATAACGCTCTGCTACACCCGATATATCAGACTTCATTTTGGCTGGAAATGAAACATATCAAGTGTGCAAAGAAAAATGCTCACCAAACCAAAATTTGTGTAAACAGCGCAGTTCTAAGAATCGTGCTGTTTAAACCTCCTTTCACCCAGATAGCTGCTGGCGACTGCAAGGAGAAATAAAATACACCCAGCCGGCCAATTACATACAACAAAAATTAGAAAAGCCTAACAGCTAYTCTTTMTGTGGTTTGTCTGACCTCTTTTTTCCCCTTCCCCCTTYTGCATAACACACAGTCAGATGTACYGTGTCATTTTCCACCATTAAGGTGATCTTGCATTTTGATGAAGCTTTTCTCCCCAGGAGACCTTGGGATGAATTGGCCTGYGCACGCTCAAAGATATATCTGTATCGCAGATTGCAGCGTGGTCTAGAGATAGCTGGGATAGAGMAGGTACTGGAAACTAAGAGCTCTGGGAAGACTGAGAATCTTACCCTGTTAGGATATTACRGTAAATTAGCACAGGTATTGCTCACATGGTTACAGCACTTCCAGTGCTTCCCCTAGCACCAAAGGAGAGCAGTAAGACTAATGAGGCTTGGGACTAAAGGTACATCTATGAGAGACAGCCRTATGCTGGGAGGCAAAAAAGGAAGAAACTGAACTAGTAGTAAGCTAGCAAATSAAATAACAGAGGTAAGTGCACAGAGGTTAACTACCTGTGTGCATACCTGCACACACACGCTTGAAGCATGATTCTACGTTTCGTCTCTGTCATGTTCCAGATAAAGTTAATTGTTTTAATTGGCATTAAAATGATTCTACGAAAAACATCAGCCAGCCAAACCCTCTCCTGCCTGATGCTCTCAGAGCAGTTCAGCAAGAATAAGGTATCAAGGGAACCATCTTGATTAAAGTCAATTTAAAAGGGCATAGAGGGTGGGGATGAACGTGTGAAACAGCCATTTGGAAAGAAACTGATGAGCCATCCAACAAGTTCGAAAACTCTTCTTTTGGAGGTCCCACCTATWGCTGGAACACTGAAGTAGCATACATTTTTACATTCAATTTACCAGATTTATCTTACCAGGAAAAGTGGAGCTGGGTCAAAAATAAATAGTTCTGCTTAAGATCACAAAAAGATTTGCTGAAAAAAAAAAACCCACCTATGAACATAATTTCATAAGCAGTAACCTTTGCAAAGGTTCCCTCTCCATCAGTGAACCCTCTCAATGTTGGCACTCTCCCAGTTTGGGCTGAGGAGCACCCATGCAGCCTTGCCTTAGAGCACTCTAACCCTAACCAAACTGTTTCGCTACATTCAGGAACAAACAAGCAAAGATGTCTGAGTGATTCTGTATGYGTAAAAGGATGTATACATCTGTCTATAGGAAGATTAACAAGCAGCTACCTGCAACATTAAGATAATGATAGACTGGTACAGACAAGCAGAAGTTGCTTCTGTAAACCCAYGCTCAACCACCGTTTCCAGTCAATTCCTTATCAGGTCTGCTCTACGAATACACAATGGTAYGAGAATCCCTCTTTCCTGAAGATTAGTGACGCTTGTATATACTTAACTGCTACTGCTCAGCTACAGCATTTTTWAAAATTTATTTATTTAAATCAGGTTTGAGACTTACCAATAGTTTGAGCAGCCAAAAACGGGACTTGTAATATAAGGTTTTGGTAGGGTTGATGAGAAAAAGCAACATGAAGCCGTACAAGATGAGTGGATTCACCTGCATAGGGATGTAGGTGAATTGACCATATATACATGCCAGCAGGCTCAGGCACCACAAAACCCCCAGGAAACCAGCAATCTACAGAAAGATAGAAAAAACACACAGATACCTTATGAAAATACAGCCGCAAAACCTACAATAAATTCTCATTATAAGAAAAGGGAGAGCAGTGCTCAATCCTGTAATCTAATCAGACTTCAGCAACTTCCTCTTCTAATTGTGTTAAAACTCCTTGCCAGGAAACGGTGCAGGATTTATCCTCCCGATACACGGCACAGCTCAACCACTCCTACAATCTATTCTGTTTACCTCAAAGAGATGTTGGTGGGACAAGTTGCTGCGGGGATTGAGTTCGAAGATGAGGACGTGATTCACTCCAGCCTGTCTCCAGCCATATGTGTTGATACCCAGGAGAAAGAGGAATTCTATCAGGAGAAAGCCACCTCGATAGATTCTCACCAGTGGCCACACATTTGGTCCATCTATAAAAGCCACACCTGGCAAAGACAAAAACGAAACGACCTTAGTGATAGCAGAAGTCACGTCACAAAGCAAATCTGCGCCCCGCTGCTYTACGCCGGCTCTCAGATGCTCGGCTGTACCCCGTGAGAACAGGGTACGCTCGCACGCTGCGTATTGCAGCAAGTGGAGGACTTCTTGCCTAGCCTGTCAGAGGATTTAGGAGTATTCTGGGGAAAATTCACTCTCCAGCTGGTGCAGTCGGGTCATTAGCGGCATCTTAAGTCCCCTGTCTCACACTACAGGCACAAGGGACAGCACTAGCATAAATTGTGACTATATGCACTTAAATGTTCTGGTTTAATGGAGATGAAATCCCAACAGACAGATACACAAATACTTCAGCTCCCCACAAAACCAAGAGGCACCATTTACAGCATTTAAAACAATGCTAAACCGCGCCTAATCACTGAACTCAATACAACTGTAATGTAATACATATTCATAACTAGCAATATAATTTCTAGCCGCACCCAAACAGAAAACCCAACATAAGCCAGCAATACTGAAAAGCCTGTTGCTTCCTTTGTTCATTTTTCAGGGTTTTGGAAACAAATTTGCTTAGTCTCAAACAATGAGCAGCTTTATACAGCAGCAACTTTCTCCAGCACAAGCCCCTTTGCAAAATACTGTCCCTTGGTTGCCTGAGACGGGTTTTATGAGAAAGGCACAAATAAAATACAGTTGTTCGAATCCTCACTTTCAGTTTCACGGAGTGTTTCTCACCCACACRCTTTTTAAGAGGGGAAAAAAAGAATCGATGCATAGAATTTATTCTCACAAACCCTCCTGTCGAAATTACAGCCCCAAGTTTTTCAAACTTTTCTTCAGAGAAAGCCTATCTGTAAGAAGTTTCATGAGTCCAGCATCTGTACTTTATATCACATCAAATTATGGAGGAACAGTGCAAGGAACAATGACTTAAGAACTGTTGCTTTGAATTTAAAACGTAAAGAGAATATTGGATTCAGGCAAAAGAGAGTCAAATTTTGGAAAGAAATGACAGACACCTTGAAGAAGCTGMAGGAAATTAGTCTTAAATACGGAACTGCAAAAGCACGCATTTCAAATTTTAATCTGAAATGCCTGCAGACAAAACCAAGGGAGGTGCTTCCAAACAGGACAGAGTAGCCCCAAAAATACTGAATAAGAAACGACCAGACAGAACAGGACAGATGTGCTGTGTGCTAGTCGAGACAGAAYATCCAGACAAAGGTTTATCCTGAGGTGAACACCCTTTAATATGACAGTATAGCATACGACTTCCATAGCTAATGCCTGCTAATCTTATTTCTGGACTCTCAGGGTGGTAGAGGACCATAACTGCAGTRTGGAACAGCAGCTGGTTCTGGAGAAAAAGCAGATACTGAACAGTACAACAAGCTGAGCTACTGACAACACAGAAACTAAGAATATCTCTCTATATTTTCTCCTCTAATACTAAACCCTATCTAGTTTAGCTTGCGCGGTATAAAGGCTAGATTTGATTCTCTTTTCATGTTTCCTAATTGAGCCATTTTCTTCACTACAGCCGAGCAGTCTGACTGAAGACCCTCAAGGACCCCGCTTGCCGGGAAGGGCCCAGCAGAGGTGTGCGAGGTCTCAAACTGGCGTGACCCAGTCCAGGGCTCTGTACTACAGCCCCGAGGCAAAAAGACTTTCCATCCATATACTGTTTCCACTTAAATCCAACACCACAAGCCAAGTCACCTCCTAGAGCCAAGCAGGTAAGTGACACCTGATCGCCTGATCCCGTCAGCAAGCGCGGGCTCTGAACACGGTGCTCAGAGAGGAGGATGGCCCTGGTGACAAGCCCAACGGCACCGCAGCCTAATTCCCAAACGAGAGTCAGGGCACTGCTGCAAGAGTCTTGAGATTTTGCATGAACTTTTACAGGTTTTTGGTTAATAAAACATATGCTCATTTCCATGAACTTKCAATCTCAATTACACATTAGCCTGGTACCTAGGAAAACTAATATGGAAGCAGTGAGGCCTCAAAATTCATTCTCTTTAGGGTGACACTCTCCTGGGATCCACCTGTAGCAACCTTTAATAGACCCCAAGTTATTGTGAACTCATCTCTAGAAAATGTTGCTGTTCTAGTTTTAAAATCAGGCAATACAGAAGTGGTTTWCTACTAGAAGTCATGTTTCAATGCTGTTTCACAGATTCTACATATACAATGCTAAAATCCTATCTTAGTCAATCAAATCATAAAAACAACTTAGCAACAGCAGCAGAGAGGTTAGCAAAGTAATATCCAATTAAAAACAAACACTTTGCAGTTAGAATACAGCTTTGCCCAATATCTGAAGTAATGTACAGATATCAGATCATGTCTGCTGATRCGAACACACCTATTAGTCACACTAGGTTAGTAACATCTGCTTTAGAGATATAATCGTTTTTATGAATGCATTCTCACAACTGTGTCACTTTTTTGTTAATACTGAGAGATAAAGCAAACACAACTGGCTTCAACCCTCTTTGCATCTCACACAGAGACCAAGCATGTAAGTCGCAAAAAAAAAAAGATAGAATGAATGAAGAGCAGCTTATACACATTAAATGGACCCTTCACGCAGACAGATCAACTTTCTGCCTCTATCATAGGAAGACCAAACAGGCAGCAGTGCAAACAGCTTCTCAAACAGAGAAATTTTATCCCAAGAGATGACTGGATCCAATTACAGAAACATCTGATTAAAAATTCTTTTAAGTCAAAAACACAGACATGGGCTTTCCCCAATGCAAGAGCTCRTGCGTTGATTTGTTAAGCCTTTTCTTTTGTACCGCTTAAGCAAGTTACAACACTACTGAAATCACACGCACAACTAGTAAAGCCACTTGTGATTAAGCACTGTATCTGGATCTAGAGTACTAACATGGCTTTTACTCTAATAGTCCAAACTCAGAAGGCGCAAAGCAGAATAAAACCAAGGCCTGAGATATGCAATAATTTATTGCAGCTTTTAAACAATCTTGCCAAAATCTGCCAACAAGAAAAATTCAATTAATTCCATTAATAGGCACCAGGCATTGAAATCCTAGAAATTTCTACAYGAAGAAGTCCCGAGTGGCATGGTGCTCACATGGCTCCACATCTGGTCTCATTCTCTGTAGGGAGTCAGCACCATGCAAAACTTAAGTCCTACGAGTACCCCTCTCAAGGTGGGAGAGGGCTGTACATTCACAGAACAGTAACAGATATCTGTCTTCATACAGGGATGTTGCATCTCCAAGAGTGAGGAGGAAACCGGGAGAACAAACCATAACATGTTCAAAGTCCAAAATCCGTGTATATAACATGAGAAAAACCTGTTACTGAGCAGAGCTAATAATTCACAGCAGTGTGATCTGACTCAGACTGATTTAACCCAGAACATCCTGACCAACCCAGTTCAGACGCAGGCCCTCGCTAAGTGACGACAACATCTCCAAACCAARGTACGGGAGCCAGCCGGGTCCAGCCGAGGATACCCACCTGAAAGTATGACGGTGACGTTCAGTGCAATGAACAACCCACAGAACAATCCAACCCTGAATGTAGTCCAGGCTGGTACAGGCTGTGAAGAAAGCAATGGTGGAATTAAGGTGGAGTAAATAGGTTATCAGCAAAGTCAGATTGATTTGCAGAGTAAATTTAAAATCAGGGATACAATGTTCTGATCTCTGATCGCACTCTTGCTCTTGAAGTGAGGTTTTTTAAACTGAAAATGCTGCATAATATTCTTGCCTATGTTGTTGCTGTGTTGAAACAGAGCTTGGGCATCTCAATGCCCTTTGAAAAATATTCCAGACCACACAAACACTAAGTATATATTATTAGCACAAATTTCCTTTTACTATTTATCTCATCCCTTCATTACCTTGTCTGCATGCGTTAGRAATAGTAAGTAAGCTATTTCCAAATCTTCCGGAACTAAAGCAGATTATGTGACCATGCCCCCCTCACAATTTGCAGAGCATGCTCACACCAATTATTTTCACTACTTTGTTCAAATGTTGAATCTAATTTGGCACCCTGACAAGCTGGGGAAGCAGCTTTGCTATATAACTGGCTCTCTCACCTGAGCTGCTCCTAAGGGTGGAACACGCAAACGTTTCATAGCCTTCTGTCTGTCTCCATCTTCTAACTCATTGGTCACCACTTCCTAAGGAGATAAAGATATACATTACAGAAGTTCATTCTAATGTTAAGAACATGGTACTGCATTAAAACAACAACAACAAAAAAAAAGCGGTTGATTTTCAAGTTACATTTGAGCCTTGGCCCAATACTCTTCTAATACAYGGTAACAAAGATATGAAAAGCTCACCACACTGCATTAAGTTATTACACAATACAAGCTAACACTGCGTGAGCTTTTCAGAGTGAAAAGTTACCAGCGGAAGAGAACATACCCGAATTTATGCAAGCAGTGCCAGAAATCAGTGGCATTTCAAAATCAATTAATAGTTGCCTTGGTGGTGAATACAAGCTATAGAGAAGGCAAAACATTATAGGAATCAGTAATGAACAAGAAAACATTGTCTTCTAGTTAAAAGAGGAGCAGTGCCCAGACTAACATCTTTACCTCTGTTTCGGAGATAAGCTGGTTGATCTTCTTGCAGGTGTAGAAGGGTGCCACCTCCACCTCGGCCACCCGCCATTCTGCCCCCCGCGTCGTCTCCAGGTTCTTGTCATGCTTCTTTAGGATCTTGCGGAAGCCGGTGAAGTTCAGGTTCTGCAGATGAGGGAAAACAGTTACTGGCTTTTAACCTCAGTCAGCTCCCAAGAAAGATAAATGGTTATATTTCTAGCGCTAGCAAAAAATAATCAAAATTATTGCATCTATTGCCAGGAAGTTTTTGAGTTGTTACCTTATTAGAAGTAATACATATCCCTTGCAAATAAGAGAAAAAATATGGGACTCAAGGGCGTAAGAAGAGGCAACTTATTTGCAGGGAACTACCTAAACCTCATACTCCCTGAAAAGCCAAATCACTGCCACTCTCCTCCTTAATGCAGGAAGCAACGACATTCCTGATGAAACCTCACGGAAGATAAATAACCTTTGGACATACTCAAAACTTGTACGCTTSAAGTTATTTCAAGACACGCTCCCTCTGTCTGGGTACACCTTACTGCATACGTCCCAGGTACTGCAACTCGGCAACTGGTCTCTGGGTTAGCGGTAGCTGTAATGAGCTCTTAACAAAAATAGAAAGCTGCAGAAAAACTATGTTTTGTCCCAACTCCCACAGTCATTGCCAGTCCTTCAAGGTGTCTTCCCTTCTGAAACTAGGCTACTGATTTCCAGTTTCTTTAAACTTTACGTTGGTTTCAAATCAAGTTCTCTGGATAAGTGCATTATAGAAGGGAAACCCCTGTACAACAGAAAACCTGTGAAAGTTTTAMATGCTGCAGATGAAATCCAGACAAGCGCATCCCCCTAACAGCATCCTTTTCCACACAGTACATTGCACAATGACTGCAAAGCTAGTTTAGGCTTGCAGACGTGGGAGATGTAACTCTCTAGTCTGTCGAGATAAGCACACAGTGCTGCATTAAAACACAAAATAAAGGTTGATTTCCAAGTTTTATATGAGCCCTGACCCAACACTCTTCTAATGCAGTAACTAAGATAGGCAAAAGCCCATCACACTGCAGTCAATTGCTGTGACAAGATGTATCTGAAATCCTGCATTTCATTATACAGAAAATGCCACTCGAAAGACTCAATGTTTCATTCAAGCAACAGCAAGAAGGCACACAGACCATGGCAAGATTCATTTCTAAAAAAGCTTAGAAAGTAGCTTGGACAGAAAAACAGAGAAAATGGCAAAATCCAATGCCCTGGGGAGAAGCACCAACTACTCGCTGAAATTATTTTCAATCTAATTATGCTTAGAGTGATTTAATAGCAGACCCCTATCGTTTAGGTGGGGAAATGAGGCTAGGGAGACAGGAGCAGGAAGCCAACGCATTAACAATCTGCATTATTGCAGACGAGAGACTTTAATTACTTTCTATTGGAAAAGCCAGCATTCCACCCCAGGGAGAGCAGACCAGTATTTCATAAATTTGAAATTAAAAGGATGCAACACAATGATGATTTTGGTCAGGGATTTTTCCGTAGCCTGAACTAACATCGCTTTATCTGCCCCGTGTGCAATCACAGCCTAACTCTGGTGTGCCTCGGCAGGCCGGTCACAGCCACACCAGACACCCTAGAACCTCTCCAGCGGCGTTCCATCCTCTGGCTGCAAAAATTCTGCAAGCCCAAAGTGCACGATAAAAACACTGCCAGTCACAGCGGTACTTCTGACAAGGAACGCGCCGTGATGAAACCGTGAAACAAAACAGTCAAACATCGTTTACGCAGTCAGAAGTTTTGTATTTCTTGCTATTCATGATGCTTTTATTTGGCAAGTGGCTCTCTCCAAGCCTGACTTCCATTTCTGCTGGATACTAATCGAATCCATCGAAGTGAATCAACTAATGGCATGTTTCATCATTAAAGGTGAAAAAAACCAAACAGTGCAACTTACCCAGTAATGTTACGCAAGATCAAGCAGGATCAAACACTGGACTCAAAAGTCTTTGCTCATATACAAGTGTATCAGGAAATGTACCAGCGAGGCAAATGCACAGCAGGTTAACGAGACTGATTCAGCCTCCATTATTTGCCCCACGAGTGTATTATATTATACAAGTATATACTATATACTTAATTTCTCAAGATTTGTTTGTCCTAAAACACAGTATTTCAAATAAATAGATTGATTTATATACAAACATACTCTAGAATTAAATATTACTGTTAACAATAAATTTATTTCATCAGAAGTTTAATCATTGGTAAGTTAAAAAAGTAACAGCTGCCCTGGAAACAAGTTATAGTTTCACTTGATGTTTGGTTTGTGTACCTTAGGCATGAACGCATGCAACTTTTGCTCTTGCTTCAGTCCTAGCAGACTAAGGACTTTTCTGGTGACTTCACTTTATCTCCTACACAAAGGCCTCAGCTATGTCATCCTCCCACCAGGTTCCTGCTTTCCCTCTCCGAAACTGCAAGACCTTGAATAATCCTAGGTCTTCTAATCACTTCTGAGCTTTGAGTATGAGCAGTACTCTGGGATTTGGGATTATGTTTGGTTTAGTACTTGTATTCCTTGTCCTCAACTTCAAAACCAGTTTGAACTAATTTTTCTCATTCTCTCTTTGAAGTTATGTTGTAGAAAGAAGCTCTGCTCCTTTCGGAAACTGTGAAAGCTATCAAATCCAGATGCGTTTTACATCAATATTTAGTGTACATACAAAGGACCTGGATTCGTGGTAGCAAAAAGCAAAAATATAAGCGTGCAAGATGTCTTTCTTCACTGATGCAAAGCAGGAAAAGATTTTTCAAAGGAATGACCTATGTCATCCTCTATTTAAATTCTTCATCAAGCCTCAGAAGTGATTTTTGTAACCAACAGTAAAAGCTTTCTTTTTTTAAGAGCGAAGAAATCACAGCAGATAATACTGCTTTGCTCCACACCTGAAAAGCAAAGGATACTCTACCTTTCCCAGGATTTTGAACTAGAAACTATCTCTAGTAGTTAGAGGGCTTTATTGAGAAAGCCATAAATAGTTTCTGCAACTATAAAACCTGTGTTCAGGACTCACGGAGGGGTGTCTGTTCAACCAATGAAAACAAGTAGTTATAAAGTTCTTAAGAGGTGGTCTGAACACATCCTCGAGAGCTTCCCCTGAAGGCAGTCTGATGCTTTTTCCAATACAAGTTGGACCAAGATTTTCCAACCTGGAAACCCACTATTAAAGCAAGGTAATTGCAGTTGAGGCATCTGGAGTGAGTAAGTGTTGCCAGCGTATGTGCATGCGCTCAAGGACATAACATCATTTTAGGAGAGGTACAAACATTCAGAATTTGGGAAAAATTAAGTTTTTGTCCATACTGCAGAGTGGTATTCAAGTAATCCTTATGGTGAATTTTGTTTAGTAAAATTCTCCAGTACAACACTGGTAAAGATCTAAATACAAATGTAGCAAATTTAAGTCAAAGAATTTAAGTTCAAACATTCTTATTTAACAAGYTAAAGACCCCCACAATAAGACATTTAAAAGCATTCCAGAGTGCTAGCCCTGCAAAAAAAGACCTTAACTGTTTCAGATTTTTGTTTCAAGATTTTTGGAACGAAATCAGCGTCCGCAATATTTACCATGCCCTTTCAGGCCAGAAATCCAAGTACAACTAAAGATTTGTTTTTTCATACTTCAAGGCAAAYGAGCCTCTATCCTACAGAATTAAAAACATTATTTTTTAAATAGATGTTTTAACAAGGAATTCTAATATAGCAAGGTCACAGTCACTATCAYGGTAACGCCAAGAGAAAACAGTACGTTAGTATTTCAAGTTTTATTACAAATATTAGATAAAAGAGCTTCTTCCCCAACTTGCCAGCTCCAGCCCTACACAGAACAACACACTACAGAGGAAGGAGGCCCCGATGTGACTTYGTGTCCTGACCGTGCCTGGGCCAAGGGTGCTGGGGTCAGCCAGCCCAGAAAAGGAAGAAGGAAGGTCCTTCCGCAGGTCAGCTTAGCATTTCTAGCTCAACAAAAAGCAACAAGACATATGCTGCTAGCTGCTAGGCATCTGCCTTTTCTTTAAAAATGTTTAGGGACCCTAAAATAAAAGAAAAGAATTAAAAACTGGCTTGAATGAGGCAACTCAAGGATACCCCAAGCACAGAGACATTTACGCACAGGGCTTTGTAAAACCACCTCTTTTTGCAAGTACCTGATAGTTCTGCAGTAAGATGAGGCTGAGGTAGAGCTCGCTGAAGGCCAATTTCAGATCTTTGATATTCCTGTGCTGGACACGCTCTTCGTGGGACAGGTGGAAGACCGGCTTTCTGCGCCGCTGCAGCGTGGAAGCCCCGCTGGCTTCTTTCTGTGCATCCAAAGTTGACTGTAACTCAGTCCGAAGAGTAGTAAACCTGCGCTGAGCTTCTGCAAGCTTTTCTGTTAGCAAGGAAAGGGAAAAGTCAGATRAGAGGATAGCAACTTGCCTACCGAGCCTCAAATAACGTGCCTGTAGGTAAAAAGCGCTGCATTGAATAACCTATTGCATGGCCTTCCCCAACTAAGCATTCAATTCAACAACTCTGCATATTTCTCTGTTATGAAGCTCCTTCTCGTTAAAGGTTTGAATGCACTCCTATGTAAAACATTACATGTTCTCCAAAAAAAAAAGCCGTCATGTCAGACAGGTCTTAATTAATATAGTCAAAATCAAGGGGCTGTCCCTCCAGYACAGACTAAAGCGGCACTAGACGTGAACTCAGACCTCTCGACTTCCACCCCAGGTCTGATTTCTAGAGGGTGCTCGCTCCGGGAGCGTACGAATACCYGTTACGGATGGAAGAAGCCCAACCTGCGCAGCTGCCTGTGTACCTAGGGACTATAAACCAGCCCAGGGACGCAGGGTCAGGCCCCCCCACGCTGGCAGAGCTGTAGCTGGAGGCAGCCAGGCAGATAGGGTCTCATCCAAATACCAAAGCAGTGACCACACGTCTACTCTGCGGGCAAAGGAAAGCTGCTCGCCTTTCTCAAATAGAGCAAATGCACGGAAAGCATTAGGAAAAAAAACCTGTTAGACAATATTATGAAACTTGACAGTTAGTAAGCAAAGCACTTTTCATATCTGTGCACCCACTACTGACTACGTGTTTACTATCTTTTTATATGTCAGTAAGGAAATCAAAGAAAAAAACAAACCCACACTTCAAATGTGACGCTGAATTTTGTTGCTCAGAGAGCAACGCAACCCTTCTGCCAAGCTCCCGGTGACAAACACAGCTTCTGCTTTGATCAGGAGTTACAACTCTGCTTGCTGCTGTACGTGATCCACTGTAATAATTTATTCCYCTTTTCCTCAGTTTAGGCTCACGCAGGTTAGAAGCACTGCCTCATTATTTACTGATTAAAGGGACAGTCAACTTGAATTTGAATATCATTTTGATGTGTTTTCAGAACAAGTCAGTCTCTCTTCCTCACACCTCAAGTATGAAAAAGGTGTTCCTTTAAGCATGCTGCTTTACGTGCTTTCAGAAAATAACCTTTTTGGCTAAATAGCAATCTTTTCATGCCAAAACCAGCATAACTGACACCATTATCTTCCTCTTTGTTCTGTACAACTAGTTCCTYCCAGGCTTTCCCCGCCCCGACGGCTTCAGTCCCAGCTTTGGCGTCTCTGTGGATGAGCGGGCTGGGACCCGGGGCCACCCCCACCCGGCGGGACGCACACCGCCGCACCAGAGACCACCCAGCCCCAGGGTCCCTCCGCCACCCAAAGCTCTGCCCCACGGTCTCCTGGCTGGAGATTTAATTCTCTTCGTTAGTATYTTACGTAACAACTTAATGGTAATTCTCAATTGCTCCCCCCTGCCTCCCCGGCAGTAAGATTTACTCTTATGGGAGCAATTCTGACCTTTTCCTCAATCTTATTCAATTCTGGCTAATTTTAAGAGCAAAACTCCTCTGTAAATAATTTCACAGTGCTCTGTATAAGATATTTTCCAGAAGGAGAATGCCTTTCCAAACAGAAAACGGAGGTCAAGATAGAAAAATCAAGTACAGAAGAGCCTGAAACTCTCTGTAACTTTCTTGATTATAAACTCTATTAAAGCAAGAGGTTTTAAGAAGACAGGAAAGGACAACTCCTCTCTGACAACTTCTACAGCTGCAAGGACTCCACCAAACAGAGGCAATGCAGCCCACAGTGAGAGTTGTCTGCCCACAGCCTACAACCACATAATATTTAAGACACACAAGGTCAGACTGCAAAAACAATAATCTCTCCCCACTTTGGGAACTCTCTCGGGAAGGAGTAACAGATATCTGTTAGAGTAGCTGTTAGAATCAAAAGCCTTCATACAAATAGAACTCACAAGTTCACTCTCTATATTCAAAACGTCATATTCAACTATYTGTGATACACTGAGATTTCTTTTGGATCAAATTATTAAATATRGAGGAGTTTATATTTACATCATTCAATTGAAAGCACTGTTCCATTGTCCCYGTGTCCAGAAAAATCTTAAAATCCATCAGCCTAATAACACAATATTTAAAGAAAAGACAATGCTTTGCAATAGTTATAAAACTGCTGCTGCAGTTTTCCTGTTTGCAAAGCACCATCCATAAAAAAGCATCATCCCCAAATAYAAACACTCCTCTTAATTATGCACTGCTGAAGAGAGTCATATGCTGTCTTCTATACAGCCCTCTCCATCCACAGGGGAGGATCACAGTCCTCTGRGGATGAGGCTTTGAAGGCAGCTGACCCAGTCCTCTGATGACCTGCCACTCCTGAGAAACGGCGGTCCTGCCACCTTCTTCTCCCTCCWGCCCTCTCTCTTGCACTGACTCCAGTTACCCAGTCCACAAATAATTTCGCCTTGTTAAGGTATGGTTTTATCATCAAGATTCACTGCAAAAGCAAAATAAGACAAAACGTGTGCTGCTATTCTTAAAACCGCCTAGGGAATTGCCTAGGGAAACGGCAAAGCAGAGTAGAAATTAATTTCTCAGTTTGCAACATACTCCAAAATCATTGGAAAGACACTCACCACTATCACTAATTTAGCACTCTGAAAAGTGACTTTTAAAAAAATATGCCACCCAAAACAGTGAGAGAAAAAGCAGCATACACTTAGAAACTGGAACCACTCTTCTTGTGCTGCAGGATTTTGCATGACCTGATGCCCACTGAGTCCTCAGCTCAAATGTAATCTCACGGCAAAGACTAAGGAGAAGTCTAAAGCCAACAGAGGCAGACTTCAACAAAAGCGCTTGCAATAAAGAAGCAGCTTTGCCCCCAAAAATGTTTCTAGATCCTGACTAAAAACCACTGCCTAAAGAGTTACCACCTCAGCTATGCAATTCCAAGTCGTTTTTGACTCCATTTTCCAAGTTTAAAGAAAAGTTCACACATAAGGATCATGAAAAAAAAAAACTATCACACTAAGAGGCTAGTAAAATTTCCCCCAAGTTCCAGTTTACATGGTCATGGTTGTGATCAAAACCTGTTTCACTAAACAGGAGGTAATGGAACAGCCCATACCTCCTTGCAGCCACCMGGCTCAGGGCTCCGGGCATTTTAGGCAGCTCTTTTAGCACTCCTTCCTTTTCCTACTTGTACATATTATGTTCAATATTTTGCTTACCGAGTTAAAGCCGTGGCTTCGTACAAATAATAAAACCAGCTCCTAAATTAACCACAAAAATGTTACTAGCTAAACAGTAGCCCAAGCAGATCCTGATGATGCTAATTTAAAATACAACAAGCCTCCCCTCTAGAAAAGTCCCAAACACAAACCAAAACTGGCCACAAATAAAACTTTAGCACTTGAACAGGCATTCCTTTACTGGAACCATCTGAAAATTTTACTGCTATTCTTTTTTCTTTCAACTGAGTATAGATTTTCTTGAGCGTAGTCCAAATAATCRCAAACTGTTTATGAAATCAGATTTCGTTAATGGCAGTTTTCCTTCCTACAGAGCTGGGGTAATGGTCTGGGGAATTAAGGCTACATTTGATGAGAGCCGACAATCTGAGCACACAGCAAAAGGCAAAGGCACTCCGACCCCCAGTGCTCCGGGGAGGAGCTGGGATCGGGCCCAGCCAGCATGGGTTCATGAAGGGCAGGTCCTGCTTGACCAACCTGATCTCCTTCTATGACAGGTGACCCACCCAGTGGATGAGGGGAAGGCTGTGGATGTGGTCTGCCTGGACTTCAGCAAAGCCTTTGACACTGTCTCCCACAGCATTCTCCTGGAGAAGCTGGCGGCTCATGGCTTGGACGGGCATATTCTTTAATGGGTAAAAAACTGGCTGGGTGGCCGGGCCCAGAGAGTTGTGGTGAATGGAGTCAAATCCAGTTGGCAGCCGGTCACAAGTGGTGTTCCCCAGGGCTCAGTTTTGGGGCCGGTCCTGTTTAACATCTTTATCAATGATCTGGACGAGGGGATCGAGTGCACCCTCAGTAAGTTTGCAGATGACACCAAGTTGGGCGGCAGCGTTGATCTGCCTGGGGGTAGGAAGGCTCTGCAGAGGGATCTGGACAGGCTGGATCVATGGGCYGAGGCCAAYTGCATGAGGTTCAACAAGGCCAAGTGCCGGGTCCTGCACTTGGGTCACAACAACCCCAGGCAACGCTACAGGCTTGGGGAAGAGTGGCTGGAAAGCTGCCCGGCGGAAAAGGACCTGAGGGTGCTGGTCGACGGCCGGCTGACCATGAGCCGGCAGTGTGCCCAGGTGGCCAAGAAGGCCAACGGCATCCTGGCCTGTGTCAGGAATAGTGTGGCCAGCAGGAGTAGGGAGGTGATCGTGCCCCTGTACTCGGCACTGGTGAGGCCGCACCTCGAATACTGTGTTCAGTTTTGGGCTCCTCACTACAAGGACATTGAGGTGCCGGAGCGTGTCCAGAGAAGGGCGACGAGGCTGGTGAAGGGTCTGGAGCACAAGTCCTGTGAGGAGCATCTGAGGGAGCTGGGGTTGTTTAGTCTGGAGAAGAGGAGGCTGAGGGGAGACCTTATTGCTCTCTACAACTACCTGAAAGGAGGCTGTAGAGAGGTGGGTGTTGGTCTCTTCTCCCAAGTAACAAGTGATAGGACAAGAGGAAATGGCCTCAAATTGCACCAGGGGAAGTTTAGATTGGATATTAGGAAAAATTTCTTCACCGAAAGGGTTGTCAAGCATTGGAACAGGCTGCCCAGGGAAGTGGTGGAGTCACCATCACTGGTGGTGTTCAAAAAACATGTAGATGTGGCACTTCGGGACATGGTTTAGTGGGCATGGTGGTGTTGGGTCGACGGTTGGACTTGATGATCTAAGAAGTCTTTTCCAACCTTAATGATTCTATGATTCTATGATTCCAGGAGCAGCCCATCCCCAGAGGATAGAGTTGTCCATGCTGTGGCAATCCCTGGCAATGCTCACTGAGGATCCCTCAGCGCAGGGAAAGACAATGAGGAAATGAAGTGGAGATCAACAGAAAGCTTAGCTTTCCTGAAAATGGACAGTATTTATTGTTGTAAAGACAAGCATGTAATAAGCTATACAATAAGCCTATAATAAATAGGATGTCCGAGGTCATAATCCAAGCCAACACACGCCTGGAGTTACAATAGGGTCCGATGTGACATATTTCTGACATGATCAAGAAGAAGAACCACTGATGGAACATTTCTTGATGTAGCTTAACGTTAATAACCCTAATAAAGGGTTTCCATACTATTAAAGTCACATTGCTCTTCTGCAAATAAAAGACTTATTTTAATTTTATCACAARAGATTTTCAAATTACATGTATTCTCTCCTGTAACTTTTTGAAATGACAGCAAGTTGAAAAAACCCTACCCTATATTATTAATGCCATTTCAAACAATGCTGGAATGGGTGCGTATACGTGGGTGCACGTGTGCTAGCAGGTCCTCGTTAAGGAAAATTATAATCTGTATTGTGCATCTGAATTGACAGAACTTCCTCCACAGAGTCTAGCTTGTAGTACACAGGATCTGATATAGCTAGAAAAGTAAGACAAGTTTCTGAGCATAAAAGCCTTGCCTCAGACCTGGGAGAGAAACAGAAGATCTCACAGGGAAACAAAACCTCTGACACTTGTTCTGAGTTAGGTACATACGACTTGCACGTAGAAAAATGCCTATAAAGTGTAAAACCCGGTTAGCCTAGTAAAACATATCGCTTCCACCTACAGACTGCCCCTTGCCCTTGTCCTGACACCCTCTCTGGCTATCGCAAACCACCACGACTCCAGGGAGCCAGAAGAGCGGGCACAGCCAGCCCGAGAGAGGTTTACTTCCCTAGATGGAAGCTGAACAGAGGCAAGCTGCAGTGCGCAGTTATTGCATCTGTTATGGTTTCAGCTATTCTCATGTTCACAACCCAGATCCTGCTAGCAATAAACCAGCTAGCAATAAAGTCATCGCCTGATGGTTATTAAAATATTTTGCACAATTCAACTTTGTCTTTGTTACCAGATTAAAATCAGAAATAGAAAAGGCTACCATATTGTGCTGCAAAAGCCTGTTTATAGCACCAAGTTAATAAATCAACATGTGAAGAGAAAGTATAGCAGAAGTCAATGCATCATTGTATCCATATTTAAACACTTTCCTAGTTGAAAACCCATTTTAAACCTTACCAAAAGAGGCTGAAAACCAGCTAAAGTGTAATTGTGGGTGGAACTGGAGCACACTATTACTAAGCCTTTTGTAGCAATATTACAGGGTGAATTTCTGATTATCCCATTCTAAAGTTTATTTCCAAAACACAGGGTGGGAAAGCAAACTTTCTCAGGGAAAACAACAAACAATGCCACTTYGACACATGGCCCTTAGGAATCCCTACTCTTACCCACCATTAYATTTTTACTCAATTTACTAAACAGGATTTTATACACAGCCAATGACAAATTGCTACTAGCTGATCTACTCCAGAAGGTTGCAAGAGTTTAAGTAAGAGTTAAGTGCTTAAAACCTTGTTGGACACATCAAGACGGTCAAGTTACCATACACAGGCAAGTCCATGATAGCTGTTGCTGCACAAGCTCAGGAAACGCCAGCTAGGGAGCTTAGCATGCCTAAAACATGCACAGGAGACTGTCATCACGGATAAGCAGAGAAACTCTGCCCTGTATGTAAGCTGCCACTTAAGTCAACTTAAGAGTGTCTTCATAAAGTTCAGCAGGATGCTATTGCAAAGCAGTGAAATCCCSTGCCCTTCATTCTCCCTCCATTCAAATACCATGGTTTAGCTCCACGTCTGTGATTAAACCAGAGCAGTTTCCCATACAAACCTGCCCTGTAATTACCTGATGGTAGACCCRCATGACCACTGTGGTTATTCTGAARGTTTTGGAGCTTCAGACTCTTTTTGTATTGCTGTATATTCCACAAATATACACAAATAAGCACCTTACCTGAATAGAAAATGTTGATTTTGGCAAGTTCTTTCTCACAGGTTTGGAAGAACTTCTCTTCAAACGTGGCAAAACACCTTTTCACTGTGTCCTCATCTGTGTCTATAAAACAAAATAGAAAAATAAAAAGYTGTAACAGAAGAACATGGGAACAATTTTCTAAGTGGCTGCCATAGAAATATTTCTTCAGAGTAAATCCACCTTCTTTGTCATGTAGAGAAGTTAGAACAATCAAGTCCAAAGGGCTCCGAGGGAACACGTATTTGGCTGTAAAAGGAATTGCACCAAGATAGAGAGGGAAAACCCCACATAAGCAGAACTGCACCTYGACCAAAGTTCTCATCATCTTTTTTGATCCTTCAAGTGGCACTGCAGATYTCACACGCTTAATTTCCACTTCCTAATCCAGCTGGTGTGACTGCGCCTGTAGGGCCATCCTGGATCAAAACTGTTCTTTATACCTACAGGAGTTGTTTTTAAAAGGCATCTCACCTACCACCACGAAGTCAGCCACCCACGAAGCTGCACACCAGTGGAACGGGAAGACCGTGCCCCATCCTCACCTGCCCACTCCGCTGCCTCCAGCACCCTGAAGCCACCTCTCTGCTGCCACGTCGACCCGGCACAAAGCCACACAGCCACTGCAGGGACGGTCCCCCGCCTCCCTCCCACATCACTTCTGCAACCGTGCGGCCAGCCAGATCAGGGAAAGAGGTTCCAACCAAACCAAAAGCAGATTAAGTAGCAGCATAACCACCCTCGCCATRCTACCATGGCTCTATGTCAGGGTTAAATTCTTACATTTATCCACCCAGAAGTTGTTCTGCTCTCCAGTCYTGGGCACTCGCAAGTTCTCCAATACAAACTTTAGTGAGAGCAAACCTCTTTAACAAAGATTGGGGTTTATCATGGGGGTTTGTTTTCTTCCCTGGGTTTACCATAGCAGAAAGCCGAATACCATCAGTTCTGTGCGGTCATGCCGTGCCCTTTCCAGCTTGTCAGTCATTTCCTCCAGAGCCTCTCCAGCACTCCCACCATTGCAGMGTGCTTTGTGCTGGGACTGGTATACAGGTTCTCAACCTACCACAGGCACTGGCCTTGCACTTGAAGAACAAAGCTGGCCATAAAAAGTATTCATCCCAGATTAGCAAACAATTATATTTAGAAGGAAAGTGCCAAGCTTTTAAATGAAGGCTTCATTTGACCTTCCAGGAAGACACACTGCCTTCAGCCATCCTTCCCACCTTATCATCCCTATAATCCTTCAAATACAAACCTAGCACCACAGCAAACTAAAATCTGCCCAGCGAGTAAATGGGAAACTGCGTGGAAACTACCTTCTTCCCTCCTGGAAAATAAAATCTCTCTCTCATAAGAAAAGTTTAAAGGAAGAGGCCTTAAATTACAGCGATCATGATCAGATCCACACTTTTCCCCCACTGCTCTGGGACCGTTGTAACTCTTTTGGAAGAACTAAGTACAATTCTGTAATTCAAGTCAAATTTTGCAATTAAAGCAGCAATTTGGTCACTTTGTTATTATAAGGAATATAGTGCAGCATCTCCAGAAGTGCAGAATTTCAAAACCAGAATGAATTTTCTAACAAGTAAGAAATTAGTTTAATGAGTAAAAATTAAAAATCCACACTTAGCACTGTCAACCATCTGTCCCAAATGCTCCTAATGCTGAAATAAAGCAGACTCTTCATACTCCCATAGTTACAGTTTCTGAATCCTCATGCAGTGTTACAGACTAAAAAAGGTTAGTATTACTACAAAGAGGAAAAATTAAAGTTTTATTACAGTCTTGATAAGGTCAAGAAATAGATTTTGAAATACAGGTTGTTAAATTGAGATGAGGAGTGTCTAYAGAAAAGTTTCACTCCCTAGCAGATAAACACGCTGGACTGTCATAACAAAAAAAATCTTTTTCTTTTAGCATTAATTTCTACATAAAAACAACCTCAAAGTAGTATTACTATATATTAAATACAAACTTTTAACATTTAGAATTTCCTGATTTTTAYGTTTGTGGCACTGATATTAAACACCATAAACCTACAGACATATTAATGTTTTAAGGGGGTTGTGTAGAAAGAGCAAATAACACAACACAAGCCTGCAGGGGTGACACTGGAAGAATTCTGTCTTCTTTTGGACTTTGACGATGCTTTAAAGAATAAAATAGAGAAAAAAAAACAGAAAAAAAAAGTCCTGCACAGATGACTGGTGTTTACAACTTCACCATCCAAGGGCTTCAAGAAAAGAATTCACAAGGGCTCCAAAGGCTGTTCCAAACTCCAAGGTTTGGCTCCCGGGGTCCCTTTACTATCCCACGATTATATTTGCAGATCCGCGGCTACTCCCAAGGATGAGGGGTCCCTCCCTYGTGCAAACAAACCCCGAAATGACAGGGCTCTGACTCTTCTTTGCTGAAGAGAAGCCGCAGCAGCCCCGAGGTGTCATTACACCCCTGCTCGAGGTCACTGGCCCGACGCAGACGTCGCAGAACCACACACGCGCGTGCCTCAACACAGATCCCTCTTTGCGGGCAGCCTGAAACACCAGGAGGACAGAAAATAGCTCTGCTTTGGGGCTGGTAATTCCTCACAGCGGAGTCACAGCAGTTGCAGCATCCTACCCTGGGGCCCTACCAGCAGGGCCCATCTGAACTTGCCCGCGAGAGCCCTAATCCCCGACCTAACAGCCACCAGCACGGGCRGACAAAACACAAACAGGCGGGTGAAGCAATAGAAATTACCGTGCGGTACTTAATAKGCAGAGATTTTAGTCACTAGCTGCTTAAAACTTTTCAAATAACAGCAATYAGGCAGCATCAAAAGAGAGCTGACTCTTAAGGAAGGACCTGAAGGGCAAATTTTTCAGCCCAAAGAGTTTACACATCTCTCCAGAAGAGCTTACCTATAGATGCTTTCTGACATGGGGTAGTCATCCTTTCCTGCCTTTAAAAATAAGTCATGTAGAAATAAAAGCACAGAGGCTCACCGCTTTCCTGCTTCAGAAACACTGAGCCACTTCTATCATCACTTGTTTCTAGGTTTCAGTAAGTTCACAAAGCAAAAGTAAAACCAAGCAAGTTTTTAAACTTCCRTCACTGGAACTATCCAAAACAAAACAAAAAAATCTCATCAGGAGGCAGAGTATACTTTTTGTCCATAAAGTCAAGCATGAATATTTCTACGCAATCAAAGTATCACCTTTTAAGATAGCAAAAAGCTCAGCAAAGCARCGTAGTGTTAAACTAACATAATCAATGCCAAATAAATGACTAAATACCTTGTTTTGTACATCACTGACCACTTCAGGAAATGATAAATAAGTTTGTTAAATTGTTTGACTATATCTGAAGTTTAAAAAGGAAAATGGGCTTTAAAACACAAACAAACCACTACTGGAAGACCTTCCAAAAACCTTGARATTAGGAATTCAGGTCTCTATTTCAACCTTGAAACATTGCCGACTCAGAGGAAAGCAAGTTCTATATAAACTATTCAAAATCCTCCTCCAAATGTCAAACACCTTCTAAATAAAAGATATTTTGCAGACCACGGTGGATGCCAGGTTTAAAAATCAGGATTCTCTGTGAAATAAAGGTTTCCCTTTGGTCCCATTCCCACTGCAGTTCAGTCATTTAGCTGCAATAATAGACAAGTGCTGCCAAGGCTATTGCCTTTATTTATTTATTTCCCCCCCAAGGCTAGGACAGGACAACGTTTTTTGCCATGAGAAAATCACAGTGCCAGAAACCGGCCTTGGATTCAGAAGCTCCATGACAACAGATGCTGTTTTAAAAGGCATCCAGCTATTGCTGCCAAGCAGGGCCAGCGGTAACCTTCCTTTTGTCCTTTTTCTATAGCCCTAATACTCCATTCACTCTCAGCTCCACGAAGTTGCCATGAACAAGGTTGCCAGGAAGACGGTCTGATCAATATTGCAGCTTCCCGACCTCATCTTCCTATGCAATTGCCTGCTGTCAATAAAAAACACAGCAAGCCTGAAAGGCTCTTGCTCCTACTTGCAAAGCCAAGGGGTAAACCAGCAGCGATCTGGATGCACTCCCCTGCCGCCACRCTTTCTAGTTTGCGGAGACTTCAGATGCTGGCACATCTAAAATAGAACCTGAAGTTGAAAAACTAACGTGCAAGTTACATTCCTGCCCTGTCCCAAGCACTCATTTCTCAGTGCATCGGTGAGCTGTTTATTTAATTTCTCATTTTCTGCAGCTGTAATATGTAGACAAATGATCAGCGTCCCCGGCAGCTCTGCTTACTCACTTCCATGCAAGAAAACAGACAGTAAAAGTTTTCTTTGTTAGAGCAGTGCCCTCTAAAACTAATCATTAAAAAAAAAATCCTTCAGTCTTTATCATGCTGAATTTCAAGGGGTATTTAATTAAAAAAGATTAATTAGCTTTGTTATGAGATCAGCACAGGTGTAGTTCTCTGAATCACCTTCTGCTTGCCACAAAACAGTTTTATCTGAGTAAGGTTATTTCAAGACTTCAGCTAGAGAGGAGGCAATTTTATTTATTAGGAGGGCTCTGCCATCTATCCCATAAAAAAAAAGTTAAACTCAACATTGGCATTAAACACATCAAATCATACTGAACAGGTGATCACAAGTTTAACATCGGCACCATTTTGAATACACTAAAATTTTAACATTTTCCACACCCTGTCCTTGGCCTCTTGCTAACTAAAAGCCCTGTACACAGGGCCCAAATAGGCCTGCAACAACAGAACTGTGCTCTGAAAAATTAACCAGGTTTAAAAGACAGTTTTCTTGTTCCCAGGTCTATGAAGACAGTAACTGCTTGTACTTCCAGGCTCACTGGCATATTAGGAAAAAAAAAAGAAAAAAAAGGCCACTTAYTACCACTCTCAAAATCCTAAAAAAGTGGGTCACTATAATGAAAACATGTATCTGCCTCCACACCTCCCATCAGCTTTGTCYGTCTACTCAACCATCACAATTTTCTAACACCCTTGACAGTTCTACAGCACCAAGATTGTACAGTTTCCCAACCTTTTACACAGTACAGTGAAAAAAATTTTACAGCTAAAAATCAAACTGTGTAGTTCATAAATGCAAGGACGAAGATTACCTTTACACCTCTAATGCGTCATCCTCATGTTTATTGAGGTATTTTTCCAAAGGAAAGGTTMTTCTGCAAGGCAACTCCCTTCCTCACAACAGAAAGCTACGCTTGGGTCAGCTGCAAATTGGATCACTCACTGAAAGCTTCCAATAAATTAATTACTCATCATGCATTTTCWTGTCCCATCTTGTGGCAAATAAAATCCTGTATAAGACAACTTTTATGTGCTTAAAGTACAGACAGAGAAATTTCTTCCTAGGACATATTCTTGCTATAGGAAGAGGAAGGAAGCCAACTCCGCTTGCGAATAAGGAACATTTGCATTCATGCTATTCCACCTTACCTTCTGAGCTGCAAATTGTACATACACATGTAACGGTGTGCACCTCTCTTGGCATTTATTCCATCAACCAAAACGTGGACCTCAAGTTAAACTACTATAAAATCAGAAAGAAAGAAGCTTCATGCACTAGTTAATATTAAAAAAAAMMMAACAAACACTAAGAAAATTCATAGCAGGCTATACCTACTTTTCTAAACTATCATGGATGAGCTGGTCAGCTCTCCACTTAATGCATGCTTTAGCCCAAATTAGATTTGGTTATTAAATTATTTCTGTAAATCTAGTAATAAAAAATGACCACTCAGGTAGCAAACGAGGTTGGTATTGCCTGCAGTGTTTATCTGTGGGGAGGGGAAGGAGGAGGCAAGAAGTGCTACAGGTCACCAACACAAGTTCTCTCAGGTTTTGGTTCACCATTTTGCTGTTTTTAACAATTAACCAGAATGAATGGAATCTATTTCAAAATACCTTTAGACACTACAATTTTCAGGTTGGTAAAAATTCTGCTTCCTTATTTTTATGTCGTATCACCAAAATCTTACAAGGAAACCAGCCAGATTCTTGTAGATACTGTATTTAGCTGGAAAGAAAGAGCAACCTCCACAACATGCCTACAAGSTGGATATCCAACCAAGTGCCTACTATAAATTATTTACATTTGCGACTCTGTAAACATAGATTCTAAAGCAATGACAGCGTCCCGATATGAACTTCAGGTGCAGRAGAAAGAGGCAATACAGCAGCCAGATGTGAGAAGGCAGCTGTTGCCCAGCTGGCTGGCTACGAGCTGTGTAGCTCAGAGTGTCAGGCTTTGCAGTCTACAGCGTAGCTGCACAGCTGCTCTGCGGGTTCACTTCTTTAAAACAAGTACCCAGCACTCATAAGAAGTCATTTCGCAAACGAAGGCGGCACTAGCCTTTGCCAGCTATCAGAGGGAAGTCACTAAGGCGAGAGCGTGGCGGTGCTGCCACCGGGTTCTCCGGGTACGAGCGCGGCTACGTCGGCGTTACTGTGACAGCGGCCCCGCGAAGCCGTCTGTGCAGTGAYGCCTCAAAGCTGACCTTTTTCAAATTCTCTTATTTCAGGGGAAAAAGATTCTAACCCCTTYGGCAGATATGTAAAAAGCACGGTTAGTTTAACCCTGTGCGCCTGGAAGAGGATCTAAGTGACTACTTTCCAAGTAGCTGGGGTGTGGGGAGGCAAGGGGGGTGCAAAAAAACCCAACTAGGTTGGCCCAGCTTTGGAGCAGAGACGACCCCAAGGCTCTGTAAGCTCACRTTCCAGCTGTCCYCGGTTTTGCTGTTACAATTGTYCATTATTMGATTGTTGTCAGAATTTGCAAACTGCCAGCGCYGCCTCAGCTTTGGGATTATACCTCYATTCTGTCCTTATACGTGACCACGATTCTTCAACACTTTTACRATGCTTCAATTCTGTACCATTAGGAAAATCAATATTCCCAGTAGAATAACAAAACTGAGGCTATGTGGTACCTCAGATTTGAAGGATAGATAGGCAGAAACTTGTGACAGAAAAAAAATACATTAAGAGGCACAAATAATATTTCAAACAATAATGCCTAATAATACTTCAAAACCTACCATAAAAATATTGTTASTACAGTGTGACAGACCCGGATGCCAGGGGGTATCATACAGTGACAGGACTCTCAATACTTGCCTTCCCTGGTTAAGAAGAACCTTTAAATTCTTATTCTTTTCAAGAAGGAAAGTAAAGATTCACTATGTGTTTTTGCAAGTTTCCCAAYAAGCTAGACCAGAAATACTGCCACCCACTTAAGGGTCAAGAAAAGATGGTCAACAAGAGCTAAGACTCCAGATGAAATTTCACATTGACCATTACCAGACTCCGAGACAAAGAATGGAGAATACCAGGGTTGAGTTACTCGGTGCATACTAGGACCTGTCCAGACATAATGGTCATGTATGATCAGTTTAGACAAGTAACCGGCGATGCAAACAGAGATACTGCAGTTTTGTGGAATTACCAGGATCACACCAGGACGATCYCTGGTTACACAACGCACCTGCACGTTCCTCAAGCTGCTGGTCTGCTGCCTCGAGTTCTGGCTTTCATTTAAACAAGACAAGACAGCAGCAATTATGGTTGCGCAAAAAGCCCTATCACAGTTCACACATCTGAGGTGAAGTAATGCAGAGATACTCCAGCCTCTTACGGACAAGAGGTCTGAACTAGCCCATACACCTCTGACAGATGCTACATGAGACGAGTTCAGCACTGCCATCCATTCCTTCTGCACAGAGAGATCTTCATTAGCCTTTAATCTGAGCAATGTTGCATCCGAGACGATAGTTTTTCTCCCTCCTCAATGACGGGGTCACCAAACTAAAAAATTAGTAGTATCTGTTCATGCTTTTTTAAGATCCACTGAATGGACCTCAAGTAAATAAGCACAGCTGTGTTTTATATGGGTACAAAACAATCTGAAAAACCTTCCTCCTGCTAATTCACATGGATGGAAATAAAGGATAATTCCCTAACTTGGTCCTTAACCTAAACAGACAAATGCAAAACAAAAGAAGTCACAAAAGCACACAGCAGCATGGAAAACCAAGACCAGAACTGTTGATTTAAAATCAGGTGCTCAGAGTTCAAGCTGAAGTTTTTCCTTATATTCACCTACCCCACGTTTCCCTTCAGCCTGGCGAAACTCAATGAATTCAACAAATCCTCTGCTGGTATCAGTACAATAAAGCTCCTGACCTTTTAGCCAAGTGACATTTAAACAAATATATATGTATGCTCCAGAAAGGGGAGGGGAAGATCATCCCAGTCCTATAGATTTGGACGTTTGGGCCAGCCCCCAAATCAGTGATGGAAGAAATTACCATGGGGACTAGAAACGCAGAAGCAAGGGGCAATTAAAGGAAACTCAGATACTCCAATGCTGAATATAGTAGAGATCCCTCACCCTAAAATCCACAAATACTCTTTCCCTGGCCCMCCTCCTGAATGAAGGTCGCACTTCATGGCATGGAAAGAGAAATAAGGGGAAACTTTCCAATCTTTTTTAATGTGCATTCATATTTATCAAGAAAGATGTAAATTCAATCTTTTGAATATTTTAATCAAGMAAAAAAGGTTTCTGTCAGGAGATAAAGCTTCACAATAAAATGACTGTTTATGCTTCTTTTATTGAGTCTCCAGCTTTAATAGTCTTATTTCCAGAATTTTACTAAGCAATAACAATTACCTTCTCATTAAAATGGCACAAAAACCTTCAGAACATCTGACATAACCAAAAACACAAGATAGGAATTAAAACAAAACTGARCAATTACAGCCAGTTAAAGGAACGGTGATAAAGTGCACTTTTAAAGTCTTTTATTATTAGGTAACTTTTTCCTTCCCATGAAAATCACACGTAGATGGAGTGATGGGGAATTTCAGAGGCAGTTCAGGCAGCCCTTTATGTCCTAGCTCAGACACGCACCCGATGCCCCTTCCCTTGCTCTCTGGTACTGCTGCCCATCCAAGCCCACAGTGAACTAGTTCAGGAAGTTAATCCGGTATTTAGAGAACTACTCAGCATTAGAACTAAAAAGCTTTAAAAACCTAACTGATCAATAAACTAGYTTTTTGTGGTTTAGTCCTCTGAAACAGCTCATCGGAGGTAGGGAGGAGGCAGTGAGAAGGAGATTACCCCTCTGGCAGCAGCTACCCGTTAGACTGATTTAACTGGAATATCAAATCACCCCCCTTCAACTCACGTCTATCTTGTGATGAGAGATGACTAAAAGCGTTACCSCACAGCTCAGTTGACAAGGAGATGTTGGTAAAGCCAACACAACTCACTTGAGTTGAAACCACATGCCCGTACCCTTGACAGGAACACAGCAAACCTCTCGATTATTAGCTAAACAGATTGAACACGTTCAAACTTTGGTCTTTTTCTCAACAGCACCTACCCTCCTGCCAACACTCAAGTAGCATGTGTGCCTCTAGTCTTCCCTTCTTCTCAAACTCTGTAATGACGCATTTATGGGGAAAAGCCTTCCTTACCTTGGGTACAAACTRGCTAGTTCAATGTACTCCAGCGCAACCGATGTTAAAACATTTTTGAGATATTTCAGTATAATTTGAACTACTTTGAATAGGAATAAAAATCATTATTTTAGTGTAAAAAGGTAAAGTGATTAAAAGAAGAAAGTTGGAAAACAAAGTAACGTAAGATTTCACTGCAACGTGGTGTTACAAAGCAACTGCAGCAACATTTGGCTACGCAAGCTGTACTGGGACCTTTGAAACGGGCAATGCCTTCATCAAAGTACTCTTGGGCACGATGGCCGGTCACTGTCCCCTCCACGGGTGTCCTTACAGGGATGTCTTCTGCTGGGTCTGATGAGCCTTCCCAAGACACCTGTGCTCACAGGTCTTATCTGCACCAAAGATGCTCTGCACATCACTGGCTATGCAACGGGTCCAAGTTTCCATACATTCCCTTGTGGACATTTTCCTTTGTCCGCAGCCCTCACGGTGCAGACGACATTCAGTGTGACAGTGATGTACAAACTAGAAAGAAAATCTTCTCCCCAGAAAGGAACTGAAAAGGTTGAACAAGGTTCATATATGCATGCCACAGCAGATTTAACCTGTCACCCACTCATCTGAAGAACAAGATAAATGCAGGGCAGAATCGTCTGAAATGTAATTCAGGTCTTGTTCTTTCAGTGCTTTCTCCCCCACTTTCTCACTCCCTCCCTCCACCAAATATCAGTTTCTACAGTGTGTATATATATTTTGTTATATATATATATTTTGCTTTTTAAATTGGTGGCAAAAATCAGGTTGTGCATGAGCAAGTCCGACAAAAAAAGGTGCTAATTTATGCTGAAATAAGAGGCCCAGAAACTATCACCATTTTCACAGTGATGAAGCCATCACTGCGAATGCAGCCTGACAAGCGGATCACCTGTGCTGCGCCGCCAGCCACTGCCCCCTTACCGCGCTCGCCCAAATCGAGACTCGTGTAACAGAAGCAGYTCTACTCTTCATCGGGATTTGCAGGTGGTCACCAGCAGGATACCTCCTCCAGGAGCTTTAGGAAATGCCATCTTTCAGCATTAAAACCACGCCGTGTTCGGGCTCCTTGTCTGTGTGCTGTAAAAGCAAGCCCAGCAGCCCAAGAGCCCGCTCCCCGAGAGGGGCTGCCGGCCTACGGGAGTGCTTAAAAAGCTGCAGAAACCGGACCCACGCCAATCCTTCTGGGCTGATCAGTAACACAGAAATAGGGGCATCAAATTAGTTCTGACAAAACCTCACTTTGGACTCCAGCACTTCTTTGAGAGCCAGCCCTTGCCCCCAGCAATCTCAGCTGCCGTGGCACAACTCTGCAATCTACCAGCGATGTGCTGGAGAAGGTTGTTCTCCACCCTCCTCGGTTCCCTGAGGGACCCTGTCAGGCGGCCGTGAAAACAGCAGCGGGAGTATGAATGAGGGGCAAGGCAAGGGACAAAACAAGCAGCAAGGTCAGTTTAAGGCAGGACGGGGAGAAAGGTAAGCTCCAGCTACAGAAGTAGCATTTAGAGGGCCTCAAAATACTTCTATTGAAGAACCAAGCTATTGAACCCCAGTTATTTCACCCTGCCGCAGACAATTCAGTATGTGCATTGGCAAAGCAGAGCCAGCACTGTTTTGAACAGGGGAATCTTCTCCATACTACACAAAAGGCACATACCTCTTCTCTGCGTTACCCAAGCAAACATCACCCACATCCACAGGGCTTCAAACTTTTTCAATAAATCCTCCACACGACAAGTATTTCTGTCAGGAAACTCCTCTGCTTTCTCCTTGTTCCCCTCCGCTGCGGCACGTGGAGGTGGTAAGCTCGGAGCCGGAGCCACCTCAAAGCTTACGGGAGCATTTTGCTCAGTTACTGGCATCTTTTCTCTGCCCCATGCAGCACCACAGGAATTGYCTTTTCACATTTAGCCGTCAGCCCATCTAACAACGCATCCCACTTTGGTAGTTACCAGTATTGGACAAAGCACTTYGCTGCCTGCTCTGACTTTGCACAGTAAGGGAGGACAAGCTTTGCAGCCCAGGGCAGCCAGTTGTTTCCATCGCTGACGACAAAATCGTGAGAATCTCAAGATGGAGCCCCTACCTCCTCCCATACATTGCCAGCAGTGATACTGAAAAATCTTGAGGGAAATTGTGTAATGAAGAGCATTATAACTTTYTAAAAATACAGGGAGTAGCAGAGCGTGCTTTCTGATCCTGACGCTCCTGGGACAGGACGCAATTTAGGGGGGGAAAGCCTGCCCCTGCGCGGCACACCGCTGCCCCAGGAGGGCCCGGCTTGGTTGTGTCTGTCTGGGGGGAGGCAGGAAGGGGAATTACAGCTAATTGAAAACATTTTGCGTAATTGGAGCTGATCAGAGACCTGTACCCATCACTCCAGGAAACTATTTGCATCCTTGTAACAATTACAGTACATATAAAATTCAGAAGTTAAGCAAAGAAATCAAAACACTAATACTGGTGGTAAAAAACAGGTGAATGAATGGACTACCAACATTAAAAAAAACAAACAAACAAACAAACAACGCTACTTTTAAACCTCTTTTGAGACACACGAGAGCATTTTTCTTGGGGATATTGGGGGGGGGGGAGGAGGGAAATGACAAAAGGAAGATTAACAAAACTGTGTCTTGGGAAAGACTTCAATTAATATTAAGAGCAACCAGAAAGACAAAACAAATGATGCAGAACCAACTACAGACTCCCCATATGGAGGACAGCAAACGCACAGTACAAAGACAAGCCTACTTTAAACATGCTATCGATGGCTTAATTTCCCCCCAGGGAGTGAACGCTACTCAAATTCATTTTTCCTTTTTTATTTTACCAGCTATTAAGAGCAAACAGTTRGCAAGAAGATAATAAGCAAGCGATTATCAGATGAAGAAAAACATGTTTCTGAGGTATCTCAGAGAAATGACAAGGGGCTTGAGAGCGGCTCTGTGCAAGATTTCACCAGGGGACCTTTACAGTCAGACCATGTTCAGCCCTTCCTGACTTCCCAGGAAGGAGGAAACATAACAGCTTTTTAATTCTCATCAGTGTTTACATCAGTGTCTTCCTAAACGTTTTGCACGACTTAAAACAACATTTTTCTTTTTAAATTATACGCGCCTCGTTCAAACACCAGTAAATGAGCATTAAGGTAGCTGCTTATCTACACAAGGCAGTAATTCTTCTGTTTTAATTCTTACATTATTACAGCGACAGATGCTGTAAGATCCTCACAGCGTTACAAAGCCTACCCAAGGTTGTACTCCTCCTCGCTCACACGTGAGCACAGCCACCCAGCTGAGCCTCACCCTGCTACTGATTAAAAAATATGTATTAAAGCATGCCCGGAGACACTGCGGTAAATTCAAGATAAGCAGAAGTTYTCCAGTGCAGGTCTCCACAAGTTCGGAGTTGGTTTCTTTCAAAAACGCTTTCAAGCAGCATCCCTTGCCTTCCCTTAAGCTCAATCCTGCGCTTAAAGGGCTTGTTTAAATCCAATTCAAATAAAAGCAGCATTCCTCAGACGCCACTGTGCAATCACAAGTTTTGCTATGATTTAAGTACATGGAAGGAATAAGCTACAGTTCAAATGTCCTTCCTTCAAGGGGATAGAAGATGGTCTTTCAAAGGGATTGATTTGAAAGCCTATGCCCACTTCAACTCTTCAACAGAGCTACTGTGTTCACAGGGTAATTTTAGTTTAAGATTAAAATGCAACAGAGACCAGGACTGCACTTGTTTGTTTGTCTGTCTTCCAAGCGAATCTCTTTCTTTTTGCACAGCACAAGTCCCTAGCCAGAAACCACAAGGGCTGGGTATCTCCTCTTGGAGCATCCCTGCCAGACTGGAACTGGAATCCTTTTGAAAAGGATTTTACACCCCAAATGAGAAGAAAGATTTAAAGGCATGTGATTCCTCCCCCCCCATWTCCCCCAGGCTCAATGCACAGCACTGCTGGCACTCGGTAAATAAAAAGGCAAAAGGAACCATTCAGTTATTTCTATTGCTTACAGAACAAAACCTGGTGGGAAGGGAATACACAAACTGCAGAAGTGACTGCCAACAGAAAGGTTTTGCATCCAAACACAGATTTTAAGTATGCTGAGGGTAAAAAAAGGAATGGCCCGACTTCCTAAGTCACCTCTTATTTACATTTCAAAGAACGCATTACAGGGCCACCACAACTCATTCCATTTTACCCCTATTCCTGACAGTGGCGAAAACCCTGGATTTTAAGTCCCAGTTGCAATATCAGCAAATGAACATAACAACAATATTTTCAGTAAACTTTAATAAATTGCCTCTGGATATCTTCCCTAAGAAACCTGCTTTACCTTCAAGTTGGCATAAACCAGTCAAGTAGCCAAGGTACAGCACAGAAGTTCAGGATTAAGATGACCAACCTCAGCTTTATTCTGTAGTACCCCACATAACAAAAAACAATTAAATTACAACATTTTAGCGTGTCGCTGCTCTAGATTAAAAGCTGGACTCGCTTTTAAAGATGCTGGGGAGGGGGGAGAGTTATACAATACATTTCAGATATCAGGGACCCATTTCCCTCTCCATCCTTCCTACCTTTACATTTGCTGACCTCTAAACATACTTGCATCACCTTACACACCGGCACTTTCTCTGTTAAGGGTAAATGAAATTAAGCATGCTTTGTGTAAAAAAAAAAACAACCACAAACGTGCCAGTCCCTTGCCTGCCCCTGCTGTACACAGCAACTTTGCCAAGCAGCAGTTGACAAGATACTCCCCGCTTTGAAGTTATGGTTGACTTGAAACCTTGTTCTTTGCAAAACCTGTTAAATTAAAGACTGCTCCTTATTTAAAGTATGGGTGATACAACTAGAATAGAGAGGCAAGCACTCAGAACAGCAGTAGCAGCAAGCAGGGAGGAACTCGGAGCAAGTGTTTGGAAACTTTTGCTGTGCTCCAGGAAATCTGGACCCAGCGATGCACGTTCAAGTCCCACCGCCCATGAGGCACTCTCCTCCCAGCAACAGCAAACCCCAAAATTGTTATTCTCGCTCCCCTAACCGTGCTTTTAGCTTTGTGGTCGTGTCCTCACAGAAGAATTTTAACGCAACAGACGACCGTAGCATCCAGAAACACTGCTCATGTAGCCGGCATGCTGCTAATCAACAGCCAGAGCAGATGGAATGCAAATCTCCCAGCGAGGGAAGACCAGGAGGCTGTCACCATCCTGCTCCGAAAACGTAAATGAGCTATAATCAATTAGGAGCTAAATTCAGACAGAATTTTGGTGAAAGGCAACACTTCAAGGTGTTTACGAGGAAATCAATCTGCTCCATTTAAAAAAACCCACCATGTATTGCAAGGTTATTCTGCGCCATTCTATCTGTCAGCAATGCATCAGCACAAGTTGTTGTTGTYCTGATTCTACTTCCTGCAAGGATTTTAATTTAAGTTTTAGGCAAATTAATCCATTAACTACAAATAGAGTGAAGATGGCCTTAAAGGTAACATTGTTTTTTCTCACCAGAAGAGAGGTATTTTTTTTTGGCAAATATTTCGGAGGATGGAATCAGCTCCTCTTCAACAGCAGAAGACAGGAGGAGTGGAAAAAGCATCTCCCAAAAGTCACATGGAAATGAAGTTTTGCTACAGCCATGCTRGTCTATGCCAGCAAGCCATGAAGAAGCAACTTCAGTAGGTTTGGGRGTTTCTTTTAAGCATATTCACACACGAGAAGCATTAAAGCTGCCCCAATTCATTCACTCAATTGATTCACCAACTGTTCTGAAACATGAATAAATATGTAAGTGGCTACTCTACTCTAGTTAGTGACATTCAGTGAATCTAACCAGAGAGCCTAGACCTCCAGCCCCTGCACTTAGCGCTCAGTGCCTCTCCCTTGGGAACTGAATAGCAATCAGGTATGTAATGCGGGGATGGTTGCTTTTTTTTCTTCCCATTTAAGGTGGAAAATAAGGGGGGTGGGGCACAGAGAAAGGATGGAARAAAGAATTAAATCCTTAAACCCAGGCAAATGGTCTAAACATGCTTAAAGAACTGCTTTAAGGAAAAAAAAATTAGAAAATARGGAGAAGGAATAAAGGAAAAATAAAGCTGACTGCAATTGCAGAAAACGTGAAGCAGATGATGCATTTCCTATGTGMTAGCTTAAACAAGTCCCAGGGCACACCTCCTAAGTCCATCAAATACCAGATTTACATAAAATCATTAATTCATTACAGTCATGAAAGAAAACAGGGATGGGTTAGGAGGGACAGGATGGAATGAATGAAGCAAAAATTTAAGCCAGAGACACAAGCAAAATGTCCATTTCCATGTACACAAAGCTTCCTGAAGGAGAGAGAGACACAACTAACCTCAAAGAAATTTTTCAAACTGAAAAACCTTGACATTTGCCAATACTAAAACACCATGGCTTTGAATAGACAGAAAAACGTACACATCATAGTAACACCACTTGTATGCCCGCACTCGGCGGCAATACAAAGGGAAGTTGCTGAAGATGCAYTTGTTCCTACCGCTGACAAGAGCTACTTGCTTCTGGTTTGGTTTCCATCACCCCCAATTAGAAACACGGCCTCTGCTCCTGCCAGACCTGCCCGAGGACCGCCGGCTCTCAGCCACCTCTTTTGACCCACTGGTCTCAACTCAGCTTTCCATGAAGCTTCTTGCCGTGCCTCTGAAATAATGGTAACTTTTAACCAAAAAGTAATGCAAAAGATTAAACCCCCCTTGCAAACTCATGTACAACATACAAATTAATTTTCAGGTTTCTTTGCTGGTTTATCACTCGATTCACACGCACACCCTGAAACTGCAGTTCTGTAGCTATCAATCTGCCTTAAGAGACAGTGTTATCACGGCAATCCCACAACACAGCATAACTAGTCTTACAGACGGCTGCACTATTTTTAAAGCGGAACACGGATGTATTTTCCTCTCTTTTGCCAAACAAGTATATGAAATGTGCCACATGGCAGGGTAGCATGCAGATGACAAAACAGTCAGAACTCAGCAGAAATACAAGATGGGGTTGCCAGAAGGATGCCAACAACTCTTTGTCAGAAAATACACAGATACCTGCTGCAACAAAAGCTTTGGTGTATCTTTGCTCTCCAGAGCTGAAAACTTCCACAATTGTTGTAATCTCGAATTCAGCTRAGTAAAGGAGAAATGCATTTAAGACCAAAGGAGTGTCCTGGGTCTTGGATGCAAACTTACCCAAGTATCTGTTGATGTGTCTGTCTTAACCTCCCRGATGCAGAAAGAAGTCACCACAAATTTTGAGACTATTCAAGAGGAACTGCTGACACAAAGGAAATGGCCTGCCCCGGAGGCCAAGATAGCGTGCTTTCTGTAACGGATAGAYTCAGACAGCACACACGGTTCATTTTGGGGAGAGAGTCCAACTTTGGAGCTTACCTAAGAAGCATTTACAGGCTGTCACAGGCACCTAACAATGAACAGCAGAAGTGAATTTGAGAAAAACCCTCTGGGATGGAATTTAAAGTCTTCATACTGACAAAGGGTCAAAATAACATTTCAAATCTGCAGCCAGGACCGAGCTGAGCATCTGCTACAATCACCCTATCACCTGAAAGGTCCATTTGGTGCTCATRTAGTAAACAGCCAAAAAGCAGAGATATTCACAAGAACACAAGGTTTCAAAAGCAGCGAGGACAAAAGGTACACAATAAAATGGAAACATGTTTAAAGGGAGCTGTGATAATTTATTGAAAAAAATAGCCTTCCCTTTCTAAGGGCTGCACGGGTACCTGTCCTTAAATTGAGACAAACCACGGCTAACCCCCGAGCCGAGTCCGCGGTTGGCAGCGTTGGGCAGCCCCATGGCATGCACAGCTCAGCTGACAGCATCCATTACACAGCTTTGTTTTGAGGGACAGGAGAACACCCACAAGGCACAAAATACRACTACACACAGGCAGCCTCTATACAAAAAGTCACTGATCATTAAATCAATCTTGCTTTTTAAGAACAAGCTTGAAAAGACCAATCTGAGCGGCTGCTGCTGAGCTAATGGATATATTTGCTTTTGTGCTTATTGTACAAGAGCAAATCTAGGAAATTTATAGCAAGTGACAGTTTATGAGRAAGCATCTTTGCGGCTAACTTTAAAGAATTTTATCATTTTAATTTCAAAATGCAAAAGCAAACACAAGGATTCACTAATGCATGACCTAGCATGCCTTATTAGCCTGTTGTTTAATACTACTTAAGAAACGATCGTGAATTGTTCTTTGGATACCCACGGACTGCGTATCTCTCCTCAGCAGCAGCTCCATTAGCACTGAAAGACGGAAAATAAACTCCTTCCCTGCAAATGTACTATAAATACATGCCACCTCTACAACCACTAGTAACAAAGATTTAACAGCAACAGCCCATGTGCATGTATTTCAAATATTCACAACATAACGTTTCAAGTAGGCAAGTCTGACAAGAATTAAACGATGTTCCATAGAGGTGATGGTGTATTCAGGCAAGCTTTACGCTTTTAAGAATGCTGCCAGTACTGAAAAAAGGCTTGTAACATTGTAAAAAAGAGATTTTTAAAAGCATTTACTTGAAATTATATCTTGAGTGGTAAAATTTTTGCCAAAATAAGTGTTTCTTATGAACACTAGGCCTACTGCCCTAGATTCTTCTCTGAACATTGTCATTATTTTATTACAGTAAAATAACTATATCATAGCTATATCCTTTTCAGAGCCTGAAGTTGTAACGCTGATAGAGAATCCAGTGCCATCAACTATGAAGTCTGACTTCCTTTAACAAGTCTTTAACAAATTCTGAATGAAACAGCTTCTACATCACCGCAGTGTTTATTAAAGAGACAGTGGTGAGCTGCCTCCAACGCCACTAAAATACAGAAGAGCTCTGAGCAGCTGTAGTGGAAGTGTTTATGTCTGTTTTCTTTGCTGCTAACCCCAAACCTATGGGTAACCACAGAGCTCACAAAATTCACATCACTTATTCTACCAGAGGTCAGGAAAGCAGCAGATAGAGCAGAGGGAAACACTGAAACGACTCAGGAGCTGTAGAACTGAACCCCACCGCAGGCTGTACCTGGCAGATGAATTCAGACGCACTCGGGTCTCTGCTAGCTGGGAACCCCTCGCTGCTGCTACCCACGGACACTAAATCTACCTGAGAAGTAAACGGCAGACAAGCCRTAAATGAGAGCTGAGAAACATGTTATACATCAGGCTAAGCATTATAGCCTTATGATATTGTGCTCTAGTCTTAAGAGAAACAACAARTAATAGACATACAAAGACATCCCCAAATATCTCTCACGACACATGACAGTGCTGAGGAATGAGGCAAACCTCTCTACTTCTGCGGTAAGTCTGGGATGGAGGAAAAGACCTTTCCCAACAGGTGGGAAGGCGAAATCATGGAAGTGGATCTTTACATGCGTTTAAAGTAATCTTTCCATAGAAATTACTTTCTAAAGAACCAGAAACAGTCTCACTTTCCAACAGCAAGAAGTAAGGTTCCTGCAAACTCTCCTGCTTTTTTTGTTTTGYATATGCAGAATCATTAATGGATTCTCCATCTGCACTCACAATTGCTCTTAACATTTGCACAGCCCGAAACAAAGATGTTCTCGGTGAGCTGCAGTCCTCTTCTGGCAACTTTCAGAAATGAAATGCCAAATCAGTCTGGTGACATCTTTGACCTATGACAACACTACAGGTTCTTGGAAGGAAATTCCTGGATGAAATCGATACAGCGCTATAAAACCCTGTCAGTTTTGCTACTGCTCAACAGAAGGACTGCATCAGCAAGACAAAAGCGGCAGAAAATTCAGTCCCAGGATATGGGATGGTATGGAAAAGGCTGGACTGTTCCGGCTGCGTGAGCGGCGGTGGGTTCAGGAATACAACCCCAGTGGCACCTGCAGGAAACAGGTACTGTAAGAGGAGACTGCAAGGCAAGCCCTGCTCCTAGATCTGAATTCCCACAGCTGGGAAATGGGCAAAGAGTGGGTTTTTTTGGAAAAGAAAAACTGCACTATAATCAATCAATCAATAAATATATAATTTTAAGGTTCACTTTACCTGCTCGCTGCACAGTTCTTGCACATCCTGTCACTGATGATGGGTAATTCACTGTTAAACTSAGGACATACAAATAGGGACTGTGAACGCAGAAGACTTTCTAACAAACACCTTCCCATCCATGYAGGATGGGGATATTTTACTACCGTTTCCACCAAAACAGTGTTCTCAATGCTACGGTATCTCCCAGTGGGCTGTACTTGACTCACACAAAGATGTTYTGTGTGTACGACAGCCACGTGAGAAGAAGCGGCACGCAGCTAAAGAGCACTGATACAAGTTTCCCTTCTTTTACCTTTCAATGTTATTCCACATTGGCAAGTCCTGACTTCTGYCAGTTTGGGAAGACTGCTCATACTTTTTACGAGACGTTATTAGGAGAGTTACAGGCATCCCCCCCAAGCTACCAGCAGCACCATGCATTTGCAGTCCTCTAATGCTCGCTATTGTCTCTGCTCCCACTTGTTTAAAATTCCTATGGGATAYTGACATATTTCAATGGTGCTTTAATAATCGCCTAATAATTGCTCCAGACAATAACTTACATTGTATTGAGACCTCGCCTGTGGGGGGGTGGGTAGGAGGGGTTGCCTTGGTAACAATGAAAAAAAAAAATCATATGGCAAATAGACAAGAGATACAAAAGGACACGAGCTGATTCGTTTGCTCCCTGCTCAGAAATCCGTGGGAAACAGGTACAGACCACACATTCTTGCATTTGTCCTACAGAGCTGAAAAAAATACCTCCTGCAAGTGCAAGCAACCTAGCTAATCCCTCCACGTTGCTTCTATCCTCCAAGTCTGCAGAAAACCCGGCTGCTCCCCAGGAAAAAGCATTCAAAGAGAGGACTACGGTTATTACTGACATAATGGCTCGCAGGTTCGTGCTCCTCAAAATCAGAGAGTGACAGCAGTAGGCAGAGCAGAGGCAGCCAGCAGCTTGCTCCGTCCAGGCGGAGATCACGTTAAAGGTTATATTAAGGCCAACATTCCCAGCAAATTGCAGAGGCACAGCCGCAGCCCGGAGTCGGGCAGGAARGCCGCCACTGGAAAGGCTCCCCTACCACTTTCTCACTAGTTATCTCAAATTCAATGCATTTTCCAAAGCACAAGAGCAACGATAACTAATAACATTCCAGTCCCGTGATGCCGTTTTATGACCACCTGTTTCTGAGGAACTATCAGGCGGCTGGACATACACGTACCATAAACGTCTACGGGGGGAAGCTACGAATTCACGCAGCTCTTTATCTGGTGAGAATCGGGGTTGACAAAGGAGAACCAGGGACATAGTTCCTCCGCCTGTGAGAACGGCTGGTGCACGATGAGGCAAAGGGGGTCCATCCCCGCGGGTGAGAGGGCCAGGCGGAGGCTCTGAAGGCCGGAGGAGGGAGGAGCAGGGGCAGGCAGCAGTCGGAAGTGCTCTCACRTACCGGAGGAAGGATGGAGCTATTGACGGCGGCTCGCCCCGGCATAACGGCCGCCTCGGCCGAGCACTAACGAGGCAGCTCAAAGMGGGGTACAATAGGCAAGGAACATGGCTCGTAAGAGAGGGGCGGGAGGCTCTCAAAGGCGAAGGACAAAGCGCTCCTCTTGAAAGGAAAATGGCGCCAGCCGATAAGATGGATGCCTTCCAGCAGGCGCCTTCTTCCCAGCAGCCRAGTAAAGGGGTTGGGCCTTCTTAGTATTGCCTTTGGAAACAGGATCAGAATATGGATATTTAAAAGCATGTTCTGGCACAGACCCAGTTTCCTTGCCAGCAAGATTTTCAACCTCTAACACTGAGCAAAATCCTACTAATTGCAGAATTGTTCTTTCTTCAAAGAGTCATTTCTACAAAGCTTTACAAAACCCAAGACGTCAGATGAGGCCAGTACCATTTGTTTATTCTGTAAAATACTTAATGGCAGAAATTTAAACCTACAGGGATGAGAAAAGAAAAAACGCTCAGTACTAACCACAGAGACCTCATCTGATTTTGAATTTCACATTTCAAGCCGTCTGCAGAAAGCTGAAAGCGAAGTTGTTAGCTTTCACCGTGAGCTGGAAACACAGCACTGACAGAGGAGAAAAGGAAAATGGGGATCAGGAAAGGGCTGGAAAGGTGAAAATCCCCTGTGACATCCTAATCATGTTTTGCTGCATATCACAGGAGACCAGACCACCTCAAAAATGGAAGCGACAGCCTCCTCTGCTATCAGAAGCATTTATCTGATGCATTCTCAAACCTGGGAAGGAAGCAGACCGATGATACTGCAATTYAGTTTGGCCATCCAAATTGACTAACCAAATCTACAGATATGGCTAAAAAGCCTAGTTTAACTGCAGTAACTATGTGCAGTTTTTTTTCTGCCAGACAACCKAGGGAAAAAACCTACAACAGTCTTGTTATCCATGTTTCAAGATAAGTACTTAAGCCAGTCATCTCTATCTTTGACACCTGTACTCTTAAATTATAGACGAAAGAGCGAGTGTCCCATAGGGAACAGGCATTTCTTCAGTTAAATAGRTTTTATCGAAATAAGCCAAATAATCTTTTCAATACCATTTCAATATCCTTCTGGTATCCCAATCAAGAAAATGCATGAGGARTAAAAGACCACTTAGAATAAATTCCTAAAGATAGATAGATACACACACATACAGACATATAAAACTTTTTTTTTTTTTTAACTAAAAACTCTTAGAATAGTTTAGATCAATCCTCAAAGGAAGGGAATAGATGAGAGATACCAGGACTATGAGAAAGTCTTGTGGATACTGAGCATATACTAACACRACAGTGAAGGGAAAAAAGGTTACAAAAAGCAACACAATGTTTTAATAGGTTCAAAGYTAAGTTGGCGTTACTAAGCACATTAAATAGTAGAAAAGCAGGACATTAGACTATGGGAGTATAATGGTAAGATTAGCCAATTATTAYGCTTTTGCAACAAGAAGAACAAAGCATGCTGCAAGACAGTCTGAAGCAAAACCAGGACGCCCTAGGAAGCAACACCAGTTTCTTGAATATTAAACAATGGAGGAAAATGGACACAGGGACAGAAATGCTTATTTAGGGAAAGGATTTATGCTAGAGCGGGTCTTTTCCATGGCAGTGTTGTACATCAGTGTAAAAATTATGAAAAACTGGCATCCAATTGATTCAGTTATGAAATTTAACAAGATTGGCCTTGGGGTTTTGTTTTTGTTTTCTTAAAGCAGTATTATTTAAGGTCACTCAAAAAAAATAAGATGTGGGTTTAAAAAAAAAAAAAAAAAAAAAAGGGCACAGTGCTCTCAGCTGGAAAACATACCATGAGCAAATACTCCATCTCCCACACCTTGTTTGCAAATAAACTTCTATTATAAACTTTAAGCAAATGTAATTAACAACACAACTGGCAAGGAGCTCTAAGTAGGCAGATGTCTGAACTGGTTATTTCTGAAAACACAACCATTACAAAGAAGCTGGTATAACCACCAATTTGACCGTCCCGCCTCAACACCCCAGGTCTTTGCCCCAGTCCTTCCCCCYTGCAGTCCAGCATCTGCCCTTCTGTTATTTCAGCCCAACCATTTGCAGGACTGAGCTTTGGATCAGGGAACCGACCCAACTTTAAGAAAGCAAGCAGATACCACCCTTGAACTCCTCCTTCCCCTCTTCCCCTGCTCCTGCAGAGAAAGATTCAAAACCAGAACTACCGCCTTTTTTTTTTTTTTTTTTCCTTTTAAAGGTTTTAAGCCAGACCAAATCCTTTGCTTTGGTGCACAGGACAGCTGCACAGACTGCTGTGCCAAAATGCAATAGTGGGAATAACTGGACTCGGGCAGAGCAGAGGGGGAAAAGCTTTCCTGAAGTCAGTGTTGCTGTTGCTTTGTACTGTGAAACTGTGGCTCCAGCTTCCAGCGCTTACAATAAAAATGGGCTCTCTGATGGAAAGCATACCAGACTGGACACCGCATCCTTAAGTACTTGGGTTTTCTTACGCTCACATGAACGGTGACGCACACACTGGCAATGGGAGTCACTTCAGCAGCTGTCCAGTTCCCTAATAAATAAATAAGCATGCCTCATCTGTCAGGAGAAGATAAAAAGGGAAGATTTTTGGCTGTTCAGCATTCCCCCTTTACTTCTGAAAGACACATTAGTATACAGTCAAAACAATACAAGTCTAAAAAGAAAAAACTCTTTAAAATCTGTCTGAACTTACAAGGAACACCCTTTTCTTAGAGCAGAACTCTGTTTCCAACTGTGTAGCYGGAATCAAGTGGCAATAATCAATCATTTTGGATACAAACCACCTGTCTGGCAGGTCAGTGCGTTCCTCTTGAGTTGGACTTGTTTACAAATGAAGCAAGCCTGACACAAGATATACAATGTCTGCAAAGGAAAGCTGTTGAGACTTGTAATCTGGAACAAGCAAGAAAGTCTCAGCAGTCTTTCACCAATTGGTACTATTCCAGCAGATACGTCCTTTCACCTCAAAAAGGAAGAAAGCAGCTGAAAGGCCAAAAGTCCTCTAGATCATCTGCATCTCTTACAAAACTGTCCAAGATAACCAAGCTGAGAGAAACTAAGATGACTGAGTTTGTTCAGTATTAAGACGAACAGCAAAGTCTTACTGCTGYCTGCAGCTATGTAATCAGAGAGTACAGAGAAGACAGAGACAGACTCTTCTTGGAGGTATAAGGACAAGAAGTTAYGCAGTGTTGCAACACGGGAAAACCCAACTAGAGAACAATGTTTTCACCACAATGGTCAAGAACTGAGCGTGGGTCCAGAGTGGTGGTGGCATCTCCATCATTAGAGATGTTCAAAACCCTATTAGATGAGGCCCTCATCAACTTGATCTAGCTGAACCTGCTTTGAGCATGGCCTTGGACCAAAGACGTCCAGAGGGTTCTTCACCTGCATTATTCTATGAAGCTGCAAGGAGCATCTCTCATCATGGAAAGTGTCACATGCAAAATCTCAAAATGAAACTTAAAAAAAAAAACAAAATCATTCCTGGAGATTGGATAGATTACTCATTGGCTTTTTAGTTACCTCAAAGAAACCTAGCAGATGCAACGGTCTGTGAATATTGGATTGATACTCTAGTTTTATTCTGCTGAGAAGATACTGTCTTTATGTAAAGGTTTGGGGAAAAAAAAAAGGCATATGCCTCATGCTCTATGACTTCTCTCAGTGTGATGAAACAAAAGAAAAAAGGAAAAAAGGTATCATTTGGTAGGTCTCGAAGATACTTAAAGCAGAAAGGCAAACTGTATACTTCTCTTTTTCCCCAATCTCCCCTCCACAGTRACTTCTCTACATATCATAGTACCTGCAGAAAGAAAAGCAGCAAACCACCTTCATTAATGTCAGTTTGCTTGTCAAAAAAGAATTTGGAGTACCGCTGTAGTCATGAACAGTACATCATTGTTGTTTTCAAAGTTAAATTGCATTTGCTTGACTTCAAAGTGCCTTATCCAAAGATGGAAATACCACAGGGGAAGAAAAATTGATCCTGAAGTTCATTGAGGATCAAAACTTGCAGCTCAGAAATCTAAGCCGAAGGTTTTAAATCCTAATCACTCTAATGATTAAGAATGTTTATCTATGTCGTAAAGAAAAAAGCCAGCACAACACTTGAAACAAACAAAAAAMCCCTTGTATGGAAGCATAGTTTCTTGTAAGGGCAAGTGTTAAGGCACTTCTTCCGTGGGCAGTGGTGGCCAGAGCTGAAGGCAGAGTACTTCACCGGGCTCCTGGCAAGGCTGAATTCTCACCGCCCACCCATCTTCAGGRCAGAAAACCTTTGCCGTGGCACTGAAATAACACACATGGCATTGAGATAAGTGTGYATGGAACTGGACAGGCTTCACCAGCCTATTTGCAAGGCTGTGCAGGAAGTCACAATCTAATTGCTTTAATTTACAGAAATAAACCCCCCAATATATTTTCAAGTAATTAGATGAATGACCATGAAATACATTATTATCCTTAAGCCTACGTTTATAGTACTCAGTCTTAAAACAGTACCAATGGCAACCCTGGCTAAGTCCATCTCTCAAAGCCTAAAATTACAGCCCTGTCCCTGCCCAGGGCTGCACCACACAGCTGAGAGCGAATCCCTGGATGCGTRTAAGCCCACTGCTGCAGAGGAGAGCTCTGATCCAGCTCAGCACATCACACCCATCTCCATCTGAAACCTCCTTTTCCAAGTTATTTTTCTGTTACAAAACTGGTTTGATTAGGAGGAATCTGTTTTGTTAACTGAAACTCTAGCTCAAGTCCCACCGAGAGGAACGAGGAGGAGTATGCCTCTCCCTCAGCCTGGCACTACCCAGTGGTGCGGGGCGTCTCAAAAATTCCTCAACTTCCATCTAAAATTGAGATCAGCAGGTCAATCCATGTAGAAGCACATTTTAGAAGTAGGCAAAGCCGCCTCCTCTGCAGGTTTACAAACCTCTGCTTTGAAGCCAGGACCAGCGTTTCGGCCGGTATGCGCGGCACAGGCTTATTTCACTGGCAAGTCGCTGCCAACTCTACATCGGGGCCCGTTCAACTACCCTTGAGGGCAATGAAGGTTTTTTTACAAGCTACAAAATCATTGGTGGAAGCAAGCAAAGGGAGGATATTTAGTCTCTGATCTCGCTTTCATTTTTGCAAAAAACAAGCTTGAGTAGCAACATGTTTGATGACAAACTAATCCTGTGGTCTACGGGAGGAAGGTGAAATCGAGAGGGCCTCAGAGCTTCAAAAAAAAAAAAAAAAAAAGCTGTAATCACTTCCACGTTTAAGGTCCCAAACCTGATTAGTCTTCCACAAGTTGCTTGACCGTTGGCAACCCCGAAGTAATCTTTACGTTGTGTATTTTTTTTATGCGTTTGTTTCCCCCYCAGGATGAACTCCGCTGCTGGAGGTACTTCCAGACTCCACGCACCCACCGCGCGGGGCCAGCRAGGCACGTGGCACCAATCCTGAGGGCTGGAGGCCTCGGGGGCAGAAGAAAGTGCACCAAACTCATCTGGTGCCTGCGAAATCGCAACTAAAGAGCRGACTGCCAATTAAATTAGTTAACGTGGAAGATGGGCACTTTCATYTCATGGCCACCTTGTGACCTCCATTTGTGCCCTACAGCAGAGAAAACACTCCACGTTTCTATGAGCAAAACTAAGGCTCTTCCGGAGTTAACCTTTGCATCTTCAGACAATGAGGAGGTCTTTACTTTTTGGGGAAAAAAACGTGGTATCCATTTGCATGAAGGTAAGGKGGAAGGGGAGAAAGATGCAGAGTTGAGTTGAGGGCCTCACTCAGTGTGAAGAGGACATCTCCAGAGATCACTGAAGGAGAAAAGATACACGACCAAGCAGTATTAATGCAAGAATTATGTTAGAATCTTGTGAATTTGTAAAACAAAAACTATTTATCCCTTGTAGCTAACAAGGGACAACAAGGCTACAGAAACTGAACATAAACCCTCCAACATTTTAAGGTGCGAGAGGAGCAGCAGTAAAGGTCTGGACTGCAAGCAGAGCAATAAACAGATTTTATTACATCATCTGTTAAGTGAGACATTGTCCATCATCTGAAGTAGTGCAGTTGTCCCAGCTAGCCCTCCAGCTCCTCTCCATCCCCAGAGCAGGTCTGGCCAGCCAGCCGTTCTGCCTGTCGGCGTAGTGAGRCGTTAAACAACGACGGGCTGCTGACAGTCTTTGTCTGGGCTGATTACATACATCTGATAATGCAAAAGCTCTCTCTTAATGCCTTGGGCAARATGTAGGTGAGATGGCATGCCTGGCTTTAAATATTCAAAATACACCCAAGTTTGTCCCTAACAGCTGTTTTAATGACGTAAGCCCGGGTGCTTCTGGCTTGTCTAATCAGCCACTTGTGGAAAAGCGGACTGCAACCAGGGTAGCAGCGGCTGGCTTCAGGGAGCATCTTTCTTGACGCCGACTTACATGAATTAGGTAGTTACAGTGGCACAAAGAGATTAATGCGTGCTCGTGGCTCCTGCCCAGCCCTTCGCAGGTTGGTTTGTCGGGAAGCTGCGCGGGGCGAGGATGGTCTCCAAGGCTGCAGCGCACCTGCGTGACAGTTCGGATGTTGTCTTAACTGTTTAAAAGCTCATTAAAGTTGCATCCCCTGTTCTTAGTTCTTTCCTTACCCCCCCTCTGGCTAGCTGTCCAGGCTTTTGTGAACAAACCAGAATTGATCATACCAATTAGCTAAGCCCAGGGGAGATTTTGAAATGTTAATGTATATATTTTTTTCTTTGCTGTTAGATAGCTCTTTGCTGCTGCTGCTGATTTATGCTTCCCCGCTTTGATGCATTTGTTCTTCTTCCCTTTAACAGTCCTCAGTAGACTGTTATTTAGGTAACATAGCAGACCTCAATGTTTGTTTAGCTTTAAATTTCCAACTCAGTATTAAACTGGTGATATTTCCAGCTGCTGTTAAAGTTCTGTTTGCCTTTTTCCCCCTGAATTGTATGCACCTACACAAAGATGAATTAAATGTTATTTGCTATGCTTTTAAAAGTTGAAATAAAGACTTTTTGTACTCGGAAATAAGTCAAACTCCAAGCTGCTACAGGCTTTTAAAGAAGTCAGGTTGTTCGAGCTGTTTCTTGGTTATGACTTCCTTACCTTGAAACCAATACAATAAAAAAAAAAMCACACATGTAAAGATTTCGTTAAGAGGCAATGGGAAACTATGGTCTGAACCTTAAAGCTATGACTATTATGAATGTCCTACCAAATGCAATGCATGCTACAACATGTAGCTTACCTCTTCTTGAAAAATAATTGTCTTTTTCCTACAGAACAAACATTTAGTGTCCTTTTCTGACCGATTTCCTCTTTCTTGACCAAAGTTCAGCAATAACCTTGGTTCTGAAGAAATGGAAACTCAACAGAAAGTTGTGGCTTGACAATTGAGAATCTCAACTGATGTGGTGGTTTTGTAGTATTGACTCAATATGGCAGTTCTAATCAAAATAAACACCCCGTGAACTGGATGCTCACCTTGGAAAAGAGGATAGAAGAAATCAAAGCATTGGTATTTTAGTCTTTACAATGCAATTGCTCAGCACCTAMACAGCGATGCCATTATGTATTCAGTTTCCTCTCCTGGGTATCACAAGTAAGCACATCTTATCTTAGGCTAATCTGACTTTTTCCTCTAAGATTATTAAGTATTAAAGCTTTTACCCATTTCTCATGGTGGTAAAAGTCTCCAAATTCTGCATATTTAAGTATGTAGGGACACCTTGTACCAAGACCCTTCTTAGATTATTTTTGTCTGTTTTGGAAAAATACCAGACCAGCTTGGTGCATTCCCAGTTCACACCTATAACATCATGGTGCTCTGTTAGCTAGCTTGCTGAACTACTGTATGTGTCCATAATGTGAGTCTGAATATCCAGGGTTTAATCCTTTCTACCTTGATAACCAGACCCCTTTTTACATTATTTGTTTTTATACCAAAATGAGAAGGAAGGCGATTCTGCTCTCTCTCAGCATAGCACTAATTCTGGAATAACCTCTGTRCCTAGTTCTTTGGCGCTTTTTTTGGGGTTGCGTGTTTTTGATGTGAGAGCAGATATTTTAACTGGTGAACATTTCTTTTATCACATAGGTCATGGCTCAGGTAGGTGGCTTGTCTAACTTAAATTTTCAAGGCACCTCCAGTCTTGTACTCTTTGCTTCATCTMAATGCACAAGTACTGCACGCGGTGCAGCTGACAGGTTGGCCAGGAAAAGACCCTGCCCGYGTTGCTCCATGATTCATTCCAGAGTGACACTGGATTCTGGAGGAAAGGTCTCTCCGTKCATGCACATTCGTGCCTCCTGCTCCCTCCTCTGTATTAGGCAGGCTTCCCACGTGCCAGCCCTTCTCTGGAGGTTAAAGGAGCAGCAATGCTTAGTAAAACTATCACAAGTTTGAGTGAGTGTGTTAAAGGCCAAACCAATGGCAGGGGAGGAGGTGGTGGTGACCTTTACATTCCTAGGAGGACCTAGCCCTTACCTTGCTCCTTGTATCTAAGTGGGGTTTTTTTTTTGGTCTTCCATGCATCCCCTTCTCCTCACCCCAGATGAATTTTAATTCTTTCTTCTATTCTGACTCTTAASCTGGGTCATCCTACTGTTCAAACACATGCGCAAATACCAAATTCTGTGTTTGTGTATGGGGTGCAGTTTTTGATGGGAATAGCGCTTCCTGTGTTGCCACAGCATTAGGACCATAAGAAGTACTCTGAAAGCATCAGAAGCATTCTCCATAATACATTTAATTAAACCCATAGTTTCCAGTATGTCTCAAACACACAGATAGTTCCAACTCACGATATTGTGATAATACGATGACAGCTTTAAAATGCAGTGCTTTGGCTAAGCCTTCTCCTTCCCATCTTCCTTTTTGGTTTTAGGGACTCTTGATGTTACAGCCTTCATACGGCACATGAATTCTTCACCGTTCTCCAGAAGCAAAGAACTTCCAAGAGCACTTATTAAACAACTCCTAAAATACTGTGATTTATTTGAGGAAACGGGTGCATTTGATTTCTGAACAGTATGTACAAAGATCTGGAAACAACAAAACACTTGGACATATTCTTTTCAGTACAGATGACACAAAGACACATAATCCTCTTAAGAAACAGCTGTCGTAAAGCATGGATAAGGGTTCATTACGGGGTCCTTGTTCTTTTCTTCACACACAATCTGTGTCAATTCAAAACGAAGGGARCAGGGTGCTACATATGCACTGTTCGCTACCGCTTCCCACAGCTGACCGCCATCCTTGTCCAGGATCACGTTCCCAGCACAGCCCAGCACTGCAGTCATTTTCACCTGCTGATTCAAAACCAGATTTTGAAGCACATCCTCAGAGGTGAAACACAAAAGGATCGTTGTTAATACAGGATTGTTGTTAACAAACATCCTGTTTGCCTGAGTTAGTTGCCAGTAGAAAGATTACTTGGTAAAATAAAACTTTATCAAAGAAATTTCAGCTCAGGTTAAAAGAATAAAACTTAAAAAAAACCCCACCCCACMATGACTGACAAATCTCCTTAAGGTACTTGCCATGTCAAGTGACCTTTATCAGAGAGTTTCTACAGTATTTAACATACCTTTTAAACGATGCGACTTCTAGTTTCTGTTTTCAGAAGGCACACTAAATGCAGACTACAAACTATCCCAGAGTAAACCTCACTGCGTCTGCAGACAAATCCTATGCCTCTATTTATTTGATTGCTTTTCCAAAAGACAGGGTAGAATTAATGCACCATTTCCCAGAAGCAGGGACTGACACCTGCCCCACCATACTCCTCTAATTTAAAGCAAGCAGGAGGGGTGTAACGATCCCACCCTTTTCATTAATAACTTCCAGTAACACTAAGAGAGATGGCTACACAATTTTTTTTCTGTTTTGAACAAACAGATGCCGTTAAACACCTTTTTGAGGTGTAAAAAGAAGACTGCATGTAAATTAAAATGTGCAAAAAGAGACATCTTCAGAGGTTTGTATTGCCAGGACACTGCATTAACAAGAAAATTGTACAGTTCATACATGCCTTCATACAGCGATAGGTGCACTAATAAAGTAACATTGGACTAAATGCTCAACAAAGATTGCTACAAGTCATTTTACAATAATTAAGATTTCTTACAACTATTATGCTTTGACTTGAGAAAACCAGGAAAATGCTGGGTTCGGACAGAGACTCAAAAGATAACCAGTCCTGCTCTTCCACTGCAACAAGGCAATTCTGTCCAACAGTGTGTCTAAATGAAATATCCAGAGTGGATATGTTTAAAGATCTATTATAACGTCCTAAGAAAAGAACTTCAAYGAAGCACTTTTGCTCATAAAAGTTATGCCCATTTTGTCAGCTGTATTACAAGAATGACCATACCAAGTTAGGCAAAAAGGTGCATTAGCCCAGTAGCTCATCCCCAACACCATCCAAAAGTGGTTATCCAGGGAAGAATGCAAAGACAAGACAACTATGTAAGTGAAGCTTCCTCTAAATAACCTCTCCAGAAGTAGCTATTTGTGGTTAAGGGACTTCCTGACTTCGTGTTTGGAGCTTATTTGTCTCCTATGGAATTTGTTGAATTTTTTGGGTTCACAAACTCCTAGCATCCTCTAGACCTGTGACAAGAAGTTAGTTACTCCTCCTTTCGCTTTGCATCTGGCATCTGCTAMTTCCATTTGATGTCCCCTAGTTCTTGTTTCGGAAGAAAGAGTAAACCTTTCATCTTGTTAACCACAGACACCTCTATCAGATCTCTTATTCAAGGCTGAATAGTGCTAATGAACACAATCACACAGAAGCCACGCTACACCTTCATTCATCTTCACCGCCCTTCTTTGCACCTTCTCCAGCTTTGCTGTAAGCCTTTTGAAGCAGGATACGCAGACGGAGAAGAGCAGCAACACCAGAACTGCACCATCTTTTCCTAGCAGCCTTGCTTTCACGTGATAAAGTTCTTCCTGCACTCACTTTTCCAACCCTTCCACCAGCTGTTTCTGCTTCAGGTACAAAGTAAAGGCCTGTGCATCAAGGCCAGCTCCTGATCAGAGCTCAGGTACCTCCACAGCTGTGCATTTCCACGCTTCACTACAACCCTACACGCCTCATACATGCAACACACAATGCCCAAGATAAAACACACAGCAGCTTGAAACAAAATACTATCAGCCAAAAAAAAAAACAAAACCAAAAACAGACTGTAGATAAACCAGGAGGGACTTATTTGGTATCCATCTTCTTCATGTACTGTCAGTTTCTAGGGGTCTTGTTCAATCATTTGAGTGTGCTGTCCTTGATAAAACATCAGCCAAAACTGTGAAAATAATATGCAAGAAAGTTGATATCGTTTCTTGATCTTAATTTCCACAGTTGGGTAGCTATTATAGCAACATTTTGTTCTTTCGTGGGGATGCGAGAGACAACTTGCATAACATTCAGCTTAGTAAGATTAATAAAGCGATAAATCAACATAAAGCAGACAGAATGCTGAACGCACTTTGAAACTTTGAATCCTCCTGTTTAGTCAATCAGAAGAAAATGAAACACACAGATTTTGTTAATTATTCACAGACTCCCCATACACACACACCTTGAACATTCAGCACATCAATACAAAGCACTTATGCATTACAAAGCTGTAGCATCCTCCCAAGTCTGCCATTATACATCCAAGCGCAGTTCGTRCCTTTTCTGAAACAGCTTCGTCTGGCATATAAAAAGAACAACATTCAGMGTTATTAAAAAAATATGTATTCAAATAACCAATACAGCACAACGTTAAACGTCTCCACCGAACACACATTTTCGCGTCTCGAGTGCAATAAGGCTGGATCTTTCAGTAAAGTGTTGCTAGTGTATTCAGACAGCAAGGAGAATTCAAGGACGTGGCAGACACAGGCTCTCGCACAGGTGGGAGGCAATGCAAAACTCTTGTCATCAGCTAACTAAAGCTCAAGGTAAAAAGTTTTACCATGATCTGAGAGCTGAAAAAAATGCAGCAGCAAGTGCTGTATTTAATGTGTGGTTAGTGTAAATAAAGTATACTCCTTTTCAGGTGTATACTAGCTATATGGTCAGGTAACTCTCACAGCTCCCAGTAAGCTTTTCCTTCTCCTAAAACCTGCTCCTCTTACTTTTGTGACTGCTGTTTCAATTCTTCAGTTTCCAGGGAGATGAGAGCAGATCCAGAACAAAAGACACATCAAAAAAAGAAAAGTAAACTGCAACTTCAACCCACACAAACGTCATCCTCACAGTCTACCTGTGCCTGGAATCCAGCTGCCATTAAAAGATTTCCTACCTCCTCTTCCTTAAGGATTGATAACAAGAAGAGTATAATGAACGCTTTCACATCCCACTTGCAAAAACAAAAGTATAGTGAGAAAGCCAAGGCATTAACTCGATTCTTTACGGCACAAGACGAAATCCAAACACTTAGCACACTTTTCAAGGGTAAAAAGATTTTTTGCTCCGATGTAAACTCCAACAAGATTGCTGTGCCAACAGATCACCTTCCTGCAAGCATTCAGGTGAAAAGACAGCCTCTCTGAAAGACACTTGTCATTTGTGGCTGCAAAGGACAACACAATTAGCTACTCACACATCCGCCCAACCCCCTTCACAAAATTATCACCGGTACCCGTAAAGGGTTCTATGCGTTTCTATTAGATGTCCTTTCCCCCCCCCCCTCACATAGGGTTTGCACATAAAAAAAACAGAATTTCCCTCTTCCCTTCTCTCAGATTATTAGCTGCAAAATTTTACAACATCTGAAGTCAGAGTCTCTTCACTTTACAGCATTAATTGGTTTTGGTTGTTGGAGCAGTTTAATATAGCCACCCTCTTCTACAACCGGTAACAGAAGACAAAGGAAGCACCTGGTGACTTCTCAGGGCCACAAAGCTACCTGGTTTCCTACCATCTAGCTGGAAGAAAGATTCAAGAAAAGGCATTCAGAGTTCATATGTTCTAAATTGAAAAACAGTAAAATTATGAAGTGACAGAAAAAACATTTAGATCAATTTTATTTTTTTTTAAACACCACCTAACTCCAGCTGCGCTGCAAATTTCAGCCAGTTACCAGCGAGCATACCCACAAAGCGTGAAAGAATGCAAGTCTAAGGCCTCCCTTGGACCTTGAACTCTCATGCCAGGTATCTTGCATTTGCAGCCTCACTGAAAAAAAAAGAACAAGTTTTCCTGTTCTTTGGGTTTATCCTCAAACTACGCTTCTGCCCTCTGACAGTGTCAGAGGGCTTATAGACACAGTTGTGTGTGCACATCCACGTGCATCAGTACATACATGCATGCACGCACACGTTTTCTTCCAAAGAATGCAATGGATTAAATCCTCATAGCATATTTAAAACCACTGCTAAGGTCATCCCTGCTATGCCTTCACCAACAAAAGCCTGCATTTTCTAGGAACATAGCCAAACAAAAGTATATATTCTTCCATCGGTTTCCAGTAGAAGAGTTCTTTGAAAAGCATTTCCCTATTCTTGATGCTGGCTTCCACTAGGCCTCCAAATTCAGACTTTTTTTTTTTTTGGCTAATATCTGGAAAACACCATCACACTGAAGTAATTAATAGTCATGCTTGGTAGCATAAGATAGACTGGTTTCTCAAGGTATTTCTTCTGTTTCTTTTTCCAGTGAAACTTACTTAGTTGGGAATTCCCCATTCCCCTTTCCGGTATTTTGGAGCCAATTCAAAAGACTGAGATCCAGAAATAAGCTTTGTTTGCTTCTGAGTTGAAGACATCTTGTACGTATTGATTTCACATCTGCTTTTACAAAAGGTTTCAGTGATAGCTGTATCAACAGTGATGGGATATTGTGGCCATGGAACATACCTACAATTACAGGTAACACTTTTTTTTTTTTTTTTTTTTTTTTTTGGAACTTGACTTTTCCAGGTCAAAAGGAGAGCTGACGTGACAGTTTTAACTAATGGCTCCTCATGTAAAGTTCAGGGTTTTTGAAAAGCAGCAGCTCCCAAGAAGATCACCAGTAGGATGTTTCAGGAAGAAGGTCCCAAGACAGACTATGTTGATGCTTGAACAGCACCACAGATACATGCCATGTTTCTCAGAGGCTTCTCCCTGCCACCCTAGAAAACCTATCCAGGTAGAAAGAAGATGAATTTGTCCAGGATCTTCAGCAGTCTCAGAGAAGTTGCAGCCAATATGTAAGATGCTTCCCAAAAACACTGGACTCACCAATTTTACTACCCATGTGCTCTGATGATACACAGTGAATCTGATGCATCCTGAACAGAGCGAAGCCTGAAGTTCTGGACACAACTGTGGCCATGCACTGCTGGCTTGACTTACATCAGGCAGAGCAGAGGTAGGAGAAGCCAGAAAGGAGCTCTTATCTAAACTAAAGAAAAAGCCTTAAAGCAAAAGGGAAAGCTCCACACACTTTTTCTCAGGGCAAGTCAGATACTGACCTGCATTAGATTCCACCTCCAGCACCACTCCCTTTTAGGCTTCTGGGAACTTACTCGGATGATGGAAGTCCATCGTAATACTCCTAAAGGTGGTTTCAAAGAAGAAAAGGCTACCAAACTTTGAGGACCCTCTTCTGTGTCCTGTTGGAAGCCCTCAGAAGCTTGGTACCACGAGCTGGATGAATATCTGAGCCCCTTCACCTTACAATTTACTGAAAAATATTTATGAAGAAATGTCTGGTGAAGGTCTACTTCCAAAGGTCACAGTCTAACATCATTTCTGGATACCCCCTTACCTTTCTTCCCCAATTTGGAGGTTTACAGAGCGTGGTGGGAAACAGTCTTTTTTACCTCAAGATATTAGTATCTCAGCCTTGACAAAATTACTTAAAGATCCTCAAAGTCACCACTTCACTGCCTACCCATCAGCCCCGGACATCAGGCAGCCATCTGCAAGGGGAACTGCACCTACTGTGACGCTGAAGTAATAAGCCCAAAGTTTTGAAACGCTGCACACTCTAAAGGGTCTCCCTGCACCCATGTCCTTCAAATCCTCATACCACAGGGCTTCATGGAACCCATGGACAATGAGATAACGTTATAAATAGCAGCAGCGTGTCGTGTCGTAGCTATTTGCCTCAGTAAATTCCACAGTGAATAAGGCTGAGTGACTCAAGGCTAAACAGCACTTGATTCAATAGTCATGGGGAAGTATTTTAAAACAAGAAGTGAGACATTGCTTTTCCATCTGTACCTAAAAGCCATGCCCCTCTCATCTGTCCACAAAGGACAGCTGAAGGACAACAAGAAAGCTGTGCACTGTTGCCAGGGCCTCATTATAGTCAAATCCCTTGCACATTCGTTTGGGCTGCCTCTCCATCCCTTCAGTCTTACAGATTTAATAAACCCAAACTTAAGGGGTTCCTCTTCTGCAGCTACATTTTCTTGTTGCTGAACCAAAGATCTAAAAGCTTTAGGGAAATCTTTTCCACAGACATAGAGAGTCAAGATGTGCTTCAAGGGCACAGCTATTCCTAGCTTACCATGGAGAGAGAAAAAAAACAAACAAACAAAAAAAAGGCTATCTTCCCAAGGAGCTGTGTACCCGTGACCGCTGTAATGATGTGCAAAAGAACCAACAAAGTTCCCACTAGAGCCACAATCCACCTCCACTCCAATAGTTAATGATTAAATATTTTCCATTTTAAAAGCCTCCTGCCTCACTTTTCTTTCAGTACAGTACCAAACACTGGTGTTATTGAATCCCTAAATCACAGGATAAGCACAAACAAGCTAGAACGAGATGACACACTATTACCATGACATCTCGAATTAAGACCCCACCTGGAGTACTGCATTCAGCTCTGGGGCCCCCAACATAAGAAGGACATGGACCTGTTGGAGTGAGTCCAGAGGAGGACCATGAAGATGGTCAGAGGGCTGGAGCACCTCTCCTACGAAGTCAGGCTGAGAGAGTTGGGGTTGTTCAACCTGGAGAAGAGAATGCTCCGGGGAGACCTTATAGCAGCTGTCCAGTACCCAAAGAGGGCCTACAAGAAAGCTGGAGAGGGACTTTTTACAAGGGCATGTCATGATAGGACAAGGGGTAATGGCTTTAAACTGAAAGAGGGTAGATTTAGATTAGGTATCAGGAAGAAATTCTTCACTATGAGGGTGGTGAGGCACTGGAACAGGTTGCCCAGAGAAGTTGTGGATGCCCCATTCCTGGAAGTGTTCAAAGCCAGGTTGCTTTGAGCAACCTGGTCTAGTGAAAGGTGTCCCTGCCCATGGCAGGGGGGTTGGAACTACATGATCTTTAAGGTCCCTTCCAACCCAAACCATTCTATGATTCTATGATAAATTTCAAACTGCATTATAAACACAAGCATTGTTAACTTCTGATCCATTTCTGTGCTGAATGCTATAATTTACCTTCATTTTGGTTATGGAGGTATGCCAGCCAGCCACAACAGCATTACAAAATTATATAACTAGCCAAAGCCAGTAGCAGTAATAGCTGTGTCAAAGTGGAAGGCTACAAGACAAACAGCTTGCTTGGAGCTCTTCACATTTAGTGGATCATAAGAGACATGCTTATACCTGCTACACGCTCATATTTTGCAGGTGGAACTTGGGAATATTATCCCTCTAGTTATGACATGAAAGAGTAACTCAGGGTAATGGTATTCTGGAGAAGCAGTGCCTACCTGGCCTGCTATGCTAGCACTTCTGAAGACGACCTGGCACACTGACCAAAGGCACAGAGACAATACAAAAATACCCCAGAACAACGATGCAAATGGCATTCATTACTGAATCGACTGTTAAAAGTACGTAGTGTGCACAAGTAGAGCAACAAACTGATTGTAGCTGTGAGCAAAGAAACCTTAAGGAACTGAAATTAAGACAGCAACCCCCTCCTTTACACAGGCTATCAAACCCATGTCTACAGTGTCTCTGCACYGCTGCTGACTTGACAGTTAAGGACTCCCTAAAGAGCCAAAGAAATTCCTGTGTCATAAACACCAAGGGCTTAAGACACAAAGAAGATAAACACAGAGAAGGTAAACTTCAAGAACAGCACTGTTTGGTTAAAGTATATAGATCTGGGCTCAAAAAGATTATGGTTCATAACCGAATCTAACAGCTTTCACGGATGCTGTAAATAGTCACATCTTGCACATGAAAACAACGTTGTGCTGCCAATTCTCAAGGCATCCTCTTGGTTCCTAGTTCCAGCACTAACACAGGTGCAGACTTAAGAAGACTTAATTCAGCTTCACAGCTGATATGGAGAACAATGATTTATACCCACAGAAGAACATGAAGCTCACTGYGATGAGCATCATAACATATGAAGCACAGCGGTATTTTATTTCTGACAAAATTTACTATAATTAAAGTAAATAGGAGTCAAATATAGAGAACTTTTACTCTGTTCTACCAATTAAGTGAAGCAAAATTACTAGGTGGGAGACTTAGGTGGACAAACTGTGCAGTTACAGTTTTGAAGCTGGCACCAGAGACAGGACGACAACATTACAGGGCCAGAGATGTTCAGAAGTTAAAGACCACACCAGGCCAGAGAAACAACTTTGCAGTACATACACTGGCAGTGATGTCTGCYCTCTACTCGCTCGCTCAGCCTGGAATTTTACCAGCCGCTTCTCAGAAATAAGCACACAAATTTTCTGAAGTAGCTCAGCTTGCACAACATCATGGTAAGTTAAAGGAAAATGACCTTCTCCTTTCCCACTTCTATTTCACAATTATTTARGAAAATCCGCTAAAGTAATATTATAAGAATATCAAGAAGAGATAGTTAAATACTGACCAACAAGCAGTTCTTGGTTGGAATATTACATTTATTGTTATTCATGATAACCCACTCCCTAGAGGCTCACAAGAAAAAACAGCAGTGCGTGTGTACCTTGACACAAGCATAGAAAGGTCACCAGCTTCTTAAGGGTAACAATTAAGAAACAATCATGAGTTTTTCAGCATCAGTCAGACGTCTTCAGGCAGTAAGAACAAAAACTTCGCTAAGCCAGGAGAGACTGCTCCATATCAGCAACTTTCTGACAGCATCTGGTCTCACGGCATCRGTTCAGAAATGCTGTGTTCCAGTCTTGCAGAAAACTCTGCAAGATTGGGGAAAAAAAGCTGTAAGTTTTCTTAATATGCTGCATTATCACACTAATCATTTTACATTGTGTTGTACTATGCACAAAAACACAACTTAATAAAAAAAAAAAAATCTGAGTTTTCATCACAGATCTCCATTGTAGTGAACTTCACGTTTTGTTGCTTTTTGTCGTGTTGCACTGTCTGGCACATCAAACACAACGGTCAAGACCATTACCTTGAATAGACAAGTCTGAATAATTGGGAATGTTTCCTCACTATAATCTGAGGCAGATTCACAACTAGCCTCAAATACAGGCCTGGCTTGGGAGGTTACTACACAAMGGAGTTATGCCAGAATTAACAGCCAGTGCTTGAAAAAGGGGAAAATGTCTACAAAATGTTAGACTACTCTGCTTAAACAAAGCCTCTAGAAGTTTTTTGTTCTTTACTTTTCTCYTAAGTGAATTATTCTTCAATCCTGACTGCTAGAACTATTTTATGCCTAAATGTGGTCTTTAAAGCAAGCCACAACCTCGTACCCAAATCTCATTTCATCCTCCAAGTCATACCAGTTCCCTGGAGCTACCGCCTCCGATTCCTCCATTTAGTTTTTTTAAAAGCACGAGTGGCCAGCATAAGTGAGGTCAGGCTCCAGTGACCCATCAGGAAAGTACATGAAAGCAGGAGACAAATCTGGATGATGCTCACTCATCTATGTCAGCTCTTTAAAGAAAGAATTCCCCTTGTAAAACACAGGTACTTTTTATTCTGTGAAAGCATTTGTGAGGTTGGAACAAGAAAAATCAAGAATAAAGAAAACCCTGAAAAGGAAGTAAATGGGGAAGACAGAAAAGTTCAGATGATGCTAACAGGCCTCCCACAAAGTGCCTTTATTCTYTAGTTCAGAGACCTCTTAACTACTACAGGAAAACCAACAGCTCACTTCGCAGAATAGTCCARACTCAACTTCATGAAGTTTAAAACTGTTTAAAATCTTATTTGTGTTAGASCTGAAAAAGAAACACTTGCAAAAATATGTTACAGAATCATCTCCTGTGTAAAAAAAATAAAATAGGATCTTTCTGAAAAAACCCTAGTTGTGCAGATTTCTCCAAACGAGTTATCCTTTTGACAAAGCCAAACCTAATTGGGCGATTGTCACTAACACATAATGCACCTTGTATCACTAGTGATATCTCCTYAGAAAAATGTAGGCATCTATAGGTGATGACATACCAATGCTTAGCGCTTCAGCGAGTCTCAAATTCAACAACCCACTTCCTTGCTAATCGAGCTGCTTCAGCTATCTTAGCTGTTAGAAATCAATCAGTGCAGCAATTAGTAAGTTAGGTGTACTGTAACATGCAGGCAGACAGATCTGAAGATAAGCTAGTATGCGGATACTGAATGAACAACTGTCCAAGAGTCTAAATGAGATTTTTTTTTTCTCCCAGGGAGCACGACCGTTTGAGCCCAGTTGCTGCATGTCTGCCTTCCCCTGCTACCTCTCTCGCCCCTTGCCCCAAAGTCTCTGAACCCATCAGCAGCTTCCCCAAATAAGACACAGCAGTAGGTAGAGGTGAGAGAACAAAACTCGCTGGAAGCCTGTTTAGATAAATCTCTGTTGTGAAGGCACTTCTAAAGAAAAACTTGTGGTCTGAGCTTGTACTGGTCTCAGACACCAAAACCACAACTTGAGAAACAAGGGAAAAAAATCTCAGTTCCAGAGCTCAGTAAACAGCTCGCTCCTGAAATAGGTATCTTGTTTTAAGACTTCTGTAATAAGCTATCAATATTTAGAAACTGGAAAATAATGGCTATATAGTCAGATTCAAATACACACAATCCATTTTCTGACAGACACTGCGTGAAAGGCCATCCGTATCCTGTGAAGATAGAAACAGCTGAAGCATAAGTATTTCACACAATTCAGTATCACCAGCCAGACCAGCTAGTAGTTTTAGCTAATAAAAGATTCAGGGTGACTCGAGTTCAGAAAAAAAGCATAAGCCACTACATTCAAAGGCACAAGCAAGTAGAAACAATCCTTCATGACAAGACAGCATAGCTGAAAGCCAAGAGGCAGGTAGGTTTCCATGATGGATTAAGGCTATCGGATAGCAGGGGTGGTGACCAAGCTAGCATACTAAACTAAGACACCAAGGCTCCAAAACAGCTTTCAGCTCCTTACCTCCTAGGCACCTGAGAAATGTGCAATGCTGAACCTCCAGCAAAAGAATCCAAAGCTTTCTTTAAAGTCTGAACCAAGGAGGGCTGAGAGTTTAGAGAAATTCTTGTCTACTCCTTTTCAGGTACATGGGGTCTAACTATTATCAAAGATTCTAAAAAAATGGGAAAGGAGGCGAGACTTGGTCGATTTTCAGACCATAGCACACGTTCTCCCCTCTCCCCCTTCCTTTCACTCCACARTTAACATCAATACGTCCCACCCAGAGTAGCAATTTTATCTCCAAGCAGGATAGCTACAGCAAAGACCCCTCTTGTACTTTAACAGTATTTGGCACAACTGTTTCTTGGTTTTCTAGAAGCTACTGAAAAAGGTGGTCTTCTGATTACCAAAGAAGWTATCTCAAGCATCAGGACTGTTCAGAAACCGTAGGCTAGAAAAGACCAATTTTCAAATAACCCTTTTTGATGGAAAAAGAGATACATTTCAAATTATCTTGCATTATCCATCAGATCAACCAGGTAGAGAGGTTTCTTTTAAAGAGTTATGAGATTTTAGTATCTTGTGCARTATTCAATATATGTTAAAACCCCATCACTACCAATGTTGTAACAAAGATGGTATGTTCTTATTATTTCAGCAGCTATCAAGTCTCAAATGATCACAGTGATTAACTGGAGATCATGTCAGCAGCTTTCCTTARCTAGAAGACAGATAGATACAGCTGATCGCTCACACACACGGACCTGAAACAAATTACCAGCTATAAAAATGGAATAAATATTGGTTCAATTCCTCCTATTTTTCAATGAAGAGAAATCTGTTTTTCTCTTCCCATTCTATGTTAAGCTATCCCAGTTTCTGATGTCTCAAAAAAAAAAAAAACATCAAACAATGTATGTTAAAGTTAGAAAATGCATCCCATTTAATTATGATGTTGCTGCAGTATGAGCTTCAAAACAGAAAGAGGAGTGACCTCATGAGATGTTCATCTGAAATAAGATTAAAGTTGTCATAAGAATGCATTCCAACTTCTAAAGACATCTAATTTCTATGTAGGAATCAAATTTAGATTTAAAGTTCCTTGTGTTTGAAACTACATTAAATATTCAGTCCCAGACTCCTGGGCTACAAACAGCCTGTGGATCTGCCTGCGCCAGACCTATGACCAAATATTCCTCTTTGAGCATACGGTTGGCAACTCTGAACAGCCCAAATATCTCGGAAACAAATTCATTCTCTGACTATACAGCACTTCACAAAGGTAATTAATCTCCAGTAGGATTAGCCTGCTGATGCTCAGAAAGCTTACCGGATATGTGAATAACCACCAAGAAAATCACAGAGSAATTGGAAACTCCAGTGACATTTTCATAACATACCTTACCCCCATATTTATGCAATTATTCAGTAGTAAATAAGCTGTTAAATAGGGGAAAAAAAATAACGGAAGCGGGTTCCTCATGGATATCTATTACCTCCCTCCAACACCACAATGCAATAAACCAAACTCATCTTYCAGAACTACCACAGGTTACTTCTGCTTTCTTACGCAGGCCCAGCTATCAGCAAACAAAAGAATAACCCGAGTCTCTCGACCACCTCTTTCTGTAGAAAAAAATAYAGGAAATTAGCAATACTAAGGCCTTCCACCCTCCTATGGAAACCAGATCATATGCTCAAAAACTGAGGAATATAGAGTACAATCATGAGCCTCAGGCCATCAAGAAAGCAGACAATAAACCCCTACCCAAAGCAATGCTGTATTTCATTTGTAGTTAATTAGCTTCACTCTCATTTYGTAGAGACGGTAGCATATATGGTCCACATGTAAAAACAAGAGTTCTTACTTTAACCTTAATTCTAAGTTTAAATGCTGGAATTAAGACRCCAAAAAAGTGGGTAGAGTGCTCTTCAATTTATTCTTGATTTATTTTTTCCCCTGCAACCTATAAAAAAAATAACCTAGCAATAAGAGTAGGTTACTAAAATTTCAGGCAACCCATTGGAAGTGTTCATTTCAGGGTTTGGGTTTTTTTTKAAACTCATCTTTCAGTGAAAGATGGTCCAATTGCTAGTAGAAAATTAACAGGTTTATTGTTTTCTTGCAGAAAATTCTCACGTGATCCAAACTTTCAGAAAGTTACAGAGATTCCTATGCTCCGTTGCTAATACAAGCCATGTTTTCAAAGTATGAACAAAGTCCCTTCAGTTGTAACTGCGCAGAGAGGAGAAAAATCCTACACTTTTCTAGACTGGGAAAGAGTCTGTGCATTCCTCAAATATACTTTTACAGAAGCCAAATAATTTTTTTAACTTCACACAAAACCTTTCAGGCTGCCATCTACTCAACTTTTTTCCCCCCTCTCAARTTACAAGACAAGTAAGTAGTTGTTTGCAAATGCACAACAGAASCTTAGCACCACCCAAGCACTTCTGAGGGCTTTTGCCAAAAACTGCCCACACCCCTAACAGAAACCTCAATTCTTTCATGCCRATCTGAAAATACCTTAAGTTAAAAGACCTGACATCCTCTTCTTGATGGTAACATTTCTTATTCGCTTCAAATAACTCACTTTGGCTGCAAGTGCGGTCATAAGACAAAAAACTCCTCATTGTTGGCCCACACTCACCGATATCATGCAGGTGGAGCACCAGGGAGATCAGCTTGCTCTCCACCAGACTCAATTTTTAGTCRGATTGCCTAAAAGCCAAGGGTTACAGAAACCAGGGATTTAAGGAAAGGGAACCGTGGAACTAGCCATACTTCCATACTTACAGTATTAAACTGTCTGAAGTTCTGAACAAACACCTGTGATGGATCTAGTAAAGAATAAGTCCAYGTACAAGATTAAAGCAGTTCAATGCAGCCAAGACCTGGTGTAAGCAATGCCRTTCCCCACCACGGACAGCACCTATTTACAGGTGATAAAAAAATTACTCGTGTGTTCATACCAGTGTGAGACTTTCATGCTATCATCACAGCTGCAAGTGGCTAAATTCTGGTAAAAAAACAAACAAAAAAAAACCTAAGCAAAAATACAACTGCAGCAGAGATATTATGAACATGCAGTACCCTCCTGCAACTGAGTAGCATGTTCTGGGGGTCTCACCTGCAAGTTATTCTCCCAAGAGTATTCTTTACTGCATGCTAGGAGTTGAGAAGTACCAGCACAGGGTGAAAGTCTGACCGAATAAGCCTAGTCACAGTTGCAGGGGTCCAAAGAACAGAACCATTCGGCCTGCTTATAGCCAACGTCACCATCACTAGTACCAGCTCTTCCAACCAGATTCAAGTGGCATAAGAATGCCATCATTTCAGCAAAAAAATCAATTTCCATGATTCAGCCAGTTGAAATGAATATAGTTTTAAGCTGTTTTATCATACAAACAAACATTAATGGAAGAAATGCAAAAGTAACCAATAACTGAGATAACGCTACTTCCTACCTCCAAACCTCTCCCTTCCAAATCCCCAAATACTAGGTCTGCAAGTGAATCCTCAAGCCTGGATTGCAGAGATAAGAAACTTGGGCAAATGGATGAACACCACAAAATTAACTTGTTTGAAGCCGTTAAAGCAAAAAAAATGCAGCGCTGAGGAAAACATTTTTTTTTCTTTGAATGCTACTAACTGAAGACTGCCAAAACAGATAACAGATGGCTTGCATTGGACAAATAATATTCAATATCCATTGAAGCTGRAGCTGTCTGAAGAAGTTTCAGAAAAGTTTTCTGAAAGTTAGAGAGACCAAAAGCATCCAAAGGAACATCAGACAGATTCAAACAGAGTGTCATATCGCAGCATCAGGCCTCCTGCCATGGCAAGAGTAGGTCTCATGGGTGTCCTCATGGGTGTCCAGCAACATGACCCAGGTATTTACAGTACATACAGCACCAGCAGTACTTCAAGGAGAGATTTATTGAGTCTTGAAGTAACTCAGAGCTTTGCCGTTAYCCTAAGAAGAATTCGCCACTACTGCACATTCTAAATAGCATCTGCTTAAAAACAGAAAGTCTWCCCTTAGTAAAGGATTTGGAAAAGTTAATCTACAATTCATATCCTTTTGTCTAACACAGACATGTTAAAACAGTGARGTTTTGGGTTTGGTGGGGTTTKTTTGKTTGGTTGGTTTGGGTTTTTTACCTGAATTATAAGTTCACGTGGATTTCTTATAAGAGAAGGTCAACCTCTTTCTCTTGACTGACTCAAATGAAAACACACTGAGATTATGARTAAATTGTAGCCGTAAATCTTTCTCCCCCAGTTAGTTTCTACAATCAACTGAAGAACAGCATCAAGAATACCCTGCAGATTTAAACAAGAAACATCAATTTACAAGATGTAAATAATCACTTTTGCTACAACTGGGAGCATGAAGATAATCACATACTTCTCTAAACATAGCTGCATGGGATTTTATCCATCATATTGGAGATGAGCATTGCCTTCCATCAATGGTTTAGTCACTGCAGTCATCTTAACCTTCCATCTTATTCTTCCTGAAGTTCAGGTACTGTCTATCTTTTTAGGCACATCATATTTTTCTTCAAGTAGGTATTCACACCACTACTGTAAAACAGTTTTAAAAAAAAAAAGGGTTCTGTAAAATTTCTTTGTATGTAGCTCTCACTAGCATTTTGACTAGGTTTTGAAAGACTGCCTAAAGTTAGCAAGTCTAGTTGGGCACTTATTTCCATTGTACTAGGTCACTCAAATCACAGTCACATGAAACCCGTGGTTTATCTGAAACCTTGACTGTGCTCATTTTCCCCCTATCTCCATTTTCCAAAGCCAGTGAACTGTATGATAAATGGGCTAAATAAACAAGTTTTAAATGAGTTCTCTTATGGATCAACCTGACCCAGGGCCAAGATTGTACATGATAATGCACCGATTTTCGCCTTTCCCATATCATGTCTTCTTCACTCCTATTTAATAACATTTAATACCAATAATGACATACTCTACTCCACTTAAGTCGTTCAACAACTGAAGAGCGAGAGAGCTAGCATTATTATCTGTTTTATCGAATTAAATGTTTTCATTTGTGAGGGAGCCATTCTACCCCACTGTAATCTATGTGCATCTACCTCAGCACTAAGCTGTTCAAAGAGCAGAGTTTAACAATTAGCACAGGGTCACAGCATGTTAATGGATTTTACTGCATGCTACATATATTGGCGCTCAGAAAGATTAATGACAGTAAACTGCATTAATTAATCATCTTAATGAGCCTGATTGTTTCTCTAAAGGAAATGCAAGAAAAACAGTTCTTGCCTGCAACTGGAGAATGTGTGTCATCTTCCACATACCTCTCTCTGTTGTTCCTTTCAAGTATCCTGTGGTTACTAAACTGCAACACCACATTGCTCACTCTAGAATCCTACAGCCTCCAACAGCAGCATTTTTCCTAAGAGCACTCTGYGTTTGTGAGAAATGTCACCGGGGACTTCTCTATTCCAGGGTGGCAAGAGGAAAAAAAGCAACAAAAGAAAAATAACCCACTAGCATGGGGKGGTGGTGGTGGTGCAGTCTTCAGTCCTCAGATCTTATTTGCATGTAAATCTCTAMTTTCATACTAATTCCAATGAGACCAGTTCTGTCACTCCCTGTAGGTACCATTCAAGACTCCAAATGATCACTTCCAGACAGAGTAACAGAAAGTTACTTTTAGGTTCAACTTTAGGTTTATTTTCAGTTTATAGATGTATGAACAGCTTAACTTCTCCCTCCTCACCTAGACTCAAAAGGAAACCTTCTAACAAGCATTTTCAAAAGACATGCTTGATACAACAACAAATTAATAACATACACTAAAACTCCATTTTGGCAAATCTAAACAAACTCTGAAGTGCCAGCGTGCCTTTCTTTYAGCACTCTGTGACAAAGCACAGGTGAAAGCCATTTACCACCCAAGCCTAACAGAAGTTTACTCCACCGCTGTTCAGAAATAGCAACGAGCAGCCTAACTCTGGTGTGATTACCAACAAGTCGAACCATCAGATACAACTCCTCCCAAGAAGCCGATTCCTCTGCTCCTGACATCAAGGCTTTCGTTAGATTAAGAGCTTCTCTTCTACTGTGAGGAAATTAAACTTTTGTTATTCTTGGTTTCAGCTAATGACATTTTACTCCTTCTGAAGGGAAACTGAAGTTAAAATGGAAGGACTCAGGTCTACTGCTCTTTAAMATATACTTCTACAAATCACCACCTCCTTTTATCACTGCTTCAATTTACCTACATTAATAAAATTAACACATCTTCGCTCAGCTTTCTGACAATAAATGTTGCAAGAGGCCTACACAACAGCCTTATCTACAAGTCCACCTCAGAGAAGCTACCTGCAAATACAGATGTCAGAAGCTGCCTGCAGTTTGAATTTCAAAAGCAGCTTGTATCAGCCTACATCAATCACAGGAAAATATAGATCTGTTTACTTCTATTTGCTTCACAGATAAGACTTTTGCCTTTGTAGGTGTAAAAAAAAAAAAAGTTTCTTAAAAACTGTCTCTATTGATTGTAACAAGAGCAAGGAGCACTCAAAACACCAACAAATCAAATCCTCCATTAACCCTTGGGAGAAAGTCCTGTGGCAAGTTTTTCAGCCCTTCAAATAAGTAGCTGCCAAATAAAGGCACCCATGTAGAGTGGCCATGTATTATCTGACCAATCAGTATATTTTGCATTTTTGGGGGGCTAAAATTCTTAACAGTCACACTAGCTGTCCAGAAGCATTCAAGGAGAAGCCTTCATTTAGGCCAGGTATCGTCTGTTTGTCATTATACCTATTTGCCCTGAAGCATGCAGGCATGCCCTAGAAGTCACATAATTAGAACAGTTAATGAATCATTTTAACATTGCAAGTCCTTAAGGGTCTTGGAACCTCTACCAGATTTCATGAATTTCCAACCGGGTTTGGGGAATTAATGAAAAAAAAAAATCTAGATGGTTAAAGTTTCTTCCACAGGATAAATTTACTTATTATAAAAAAAATCACATCCAAGATATTCAAATGAAGTACCAGCATCACCAGGGAAAGCTCCAACACACTTTCATACACAAACAGAAGAACAGAGAGAAGCCAGATTGATTTTTTTTTCTGTCCTCAAGCTTGTACTCAGAGTTCTYAATGCCATGCTGCTTGATTAAAGCTAACCACCTAGTCCAAATCAAACGAACAACACCCCTCCCCCTAAAGGAAACGCTTTAAATTTGTAAAGGGGAACCTTAAACAGGTTAAATATAAAAAAATTAAAACCCTAATATGCAGTGAACCGTCTGAAATTCCACTGGACCCACGGCAGAGCAGGAGCCGCAAAACCTAGAGGCCTCGCACCCCTGGCAACAGGCGATGCAGAGCACGAAGCGGCAGAGGGACCAAACTCCCTCCTGCTATCTCTAACAAGCAGACTATCATGTCCTCGCTCTCTGCCAGCACCAACTGCTAGGGAAGCTTAAAATGAAGTTCATTAAAAGTAAATTTTGACACCAAAACCAGCTACAGCAGTGGATTGTGGAATGAGGTGCAATCTGGCTATTATTTAAGAGGTCCTCTTCACAACTGCAACAGTCATTCTGATGACTAGCATAAGATGYTCACAAAACACAATTAGTCCAAATGCTACACTGAAAGGATAATTTCAGGGAAAAAAAGCAGAATGAGGAAAGCTTGCGAGAGSAGCTCATGGAAAACAAAACACCGGTGGCTTAACTGATCAAGTGCCACAGAAGATGATCACGAAACAGAAACAGTTGAAGAAGARAACAACCTCCAAGTCACTCAAAACCCACCAGCAAATCTCTTCATGCTTCTCAATCGTGACAAAAATCACAATCCATTTTCTACAGCCTTGGTCTACACTGTTCATGGTTTCTAAGAGAATATACACYAGCATACGTGTACCCTTCCGACAGCTTTCACTGACAGGCGATGGGCTAAGAATGACAACTGCCTAATTAGGCACACGTCAAAGCCTACATCTTTCAGTACTACACAACCATATCCAGACTTTCAACAACACTTCAATAAAATTCCGCAAAGAAGATGCAAGAAACAGCCCGCCCACCAAGCTAGCTAACTTAACCTCAGAGGCAAGGCAGGACAGACCTTATTCCCAGATATGAGACTTTTGCTTAGGAAATAAACAAGTCAAGATACCTTTAAGGTAATCTGGCAGACCCATTTTAACAATTCTAGGGAAAACAATGTCATACAAAACAATGTACTGGAGAGCAGTAAAGGCTCTGAGCTTACTCACGTCACCTTATTTTCTTCTATAAGAGAGAGAGTCATGGTTCCAACGGTTTTACAAGATTTAATGAACACGAGGAGCGAAACAGCTTAAGACCATCAATCTTGGTTTCTCCCCTTGCCAAGCGCCATGCCTTCTGCAGGAACTCACTCCTTGCCCAGAAACCAAACCACAGTTTTCTGCTTCTTCCTCCTCAGCTCTCCGGCAGTTGCACACAATCCAAGTTCAAACTCTTGCACTAATGTCTTACAGAATATACAAGCGTCTTCAGTTACCGGACACTAAATTAGCTACCCAAAAAATATAAAAGAAATGTTATAGTCTATAAAAGCAACATACAGCCAGACTCAAAATCAGCTTGTCAAAGAATCAGGCACCCACTCCTATTTCAGTCATAAAATTCCTCGCTATGCAGTAAGGAGAAAGCTTGACTAAAAATGAAATGACAAGAGAATGCTATTAAACAAAATCTGCCTTTAAAAATGATCTGATCTCACAAATGCTACTTGTACTCTGCGAATGTAACCAATATGACAGGAGCAGTAACTGGAAACAGATTGCAGTTGACACGTTGACGTGTTTCTACTCTTGATTTATCAGGAAAGTCTTCAACTTTTTTTACTGGTTTCCTAACTTGAAACAAAATAACAATGAAAGTGAAGAGACAAGAACCTCATCSTCTACAAAGAAGAGGTCACAGCTAAGGGCAGCTGGTTTAGTTCTTCAGCTGGCTCTTTCTGGACAGGGACAGCCAGCATTTCAGCAGATTGAATTCCTAAACCACCAGATCACAGTTTGTGCTATCCATTTATTTATTTTCTTATTAAYAGGTCACAGACACTTCAAGACTTGCGTGAGTTTCAATTCAACCTAGGAAAATTAGGTTTTTGCAAATAATTTTAAATTTACATCCATAGATTAATTGTAAACAAATGACAAATGAAAACGCTTACGTGCAGAACGTGAAAAAAAAAAAAAAAATCTATCTGCTCTAAAAGCTATTTCTTTTTACATTAAGAAGATTATATTGGCTGATAACAAATACTTACTATACATACAGGTGCACTTTGGATGAACAGAAAAGAAAAAAAACAGAGGAGGCAAAAAGACTGCCTTTGAATATAGCTACCTAAATAAATGCCATTTAGGTGAGAATATCTAAGTGAATATAGCTACCTAAATAAATGCCATTTAGGTGAGAATTATAAAACCAGAAATGTGTGGGGAGAAAAGACACAGCCTGACTGCCTACCTATAGCACAAAAGGCAACTGTAATCCGTAACATATTGCTAGTTTCATATACTTCTCCATTTCTGGGATAAATATACTGCTTAATAAGACAGACATAACAGTCTCCATGCAGGTTTTACATTCAGACTATTAATACACATGTGCAAAACAAAATCCCTCTTTTCCTTATAAGAAAAGAGTTCTAAAAACCCACATCCACAGAGGACGCCCTATATTCCTTACAGCTAGGTGAAGATCAACTTTGCACTGCATATGGAACTATATGCAATACAGCTTTCCGTKAAAAGTAACCCAGTTGTTTGGGCTTTGAAATGCAAAAGTAAATATTCCAGCAGAACGAACAACACCTCTGTTAGAAAAAAMAAAMMAAAAMMAAAAAAAAAAMCACACAACCAACAAATTATTCACATTATCCCGTCAAGAACAAAGAGCCCATCAGTTCAGGTAGGCCTGCTTCAGAGCTGCCATTCATTCCCCTCGCCTGTTTAGTTCSACGGCAGCAGCATAATCCTCCCGCTTTGATCAGCTGCAAAACTGCTTGTTTTAAACAGACAGATGCAGGGAGCAGTCAAATTCTGCAGTCAGCGATCTTCTCGCAGACTCCCCAGTTTGGAAGTGAGCACCAAGCAACAGAGCTGGATTCCTTAATTAAAGATCGAGAATATTTGTAAATAAATCTATGTACAGAATGCTTATTAAATAGGCCACTTTTTATTAGGATCCRAACAGATCATTCTTCTCCCACCACTGAGGAAAGCACGGAGGATCAGTGTAAGGTCGGCGGGCAGAGCTACGTAACCAGAGAGCGGGCGCTGCCTCCTCGCCCCCGCCTCTCCTCAGCAACAGCCGCGGTCTCTGCAACCCAACTAGGGACTTTCCTCTCCATCAACAAGTAATTCCACCAAGCGTGGTGTACAAGAGAGGCACCGAATAAAAACCAGTCAGCTTGCTCTCAGATGGCATGCTCCCTGCTTTGTTTAGGTTTCAAATTGCCATTTGAGCCTTTGTTTTCAGTTCAAATACCCTCTTGTCACGCTCCAACGTGGAAAACGGAAGGTCTAGATAAATTAACTTTCCAACAAAGATCAGTGCAACCTTATGCAAAACAGAAAGAATTAGTGCTGTGTAATCCAGAAGCTGCAAGTGCAAAGCAGCTGCACTCACTTCCGACACAGAACTGAAGTCTACATAAAAATCAGAAGTGGGGCTTAGTATTAAAAACTCTTACCAATGTAAGTCTTGAAAGATTAAAAACAGAACAGCATGACAAAACGATGACGCAAACCAAACCTGAATCCACAGCTAAGACTCAAACACTTTAAATAGAGAAGTTGCCAACTCYGACCATGCACAACACAACACTCAAGCAACTAAGCACAGTACTTAACGCACTTCCTCATTTTCGCTAATTTCTGTAAATAAACTTAAAATTGAAAAACATAAAGAATGACAAAACGCCAGTTCTCAAGCAGTCCAAGACATATTGGTTTAGCCTAGCCAAAGGGCTGGAAAAAGTAAACATAAGAATRGGAAGACAACTCACAGTGGCAGTTTTCTCCATTCCATTAAAGCCAAATATCGTCATCTGAAAAAAAATTAATTTAAATAATACCATCTCTTTGGGTTACAGCTACAAGCTACTCCTAAAAGATGAAAACCTGTACTGACATCRGTTAATACTCTGAGAGGTTTGGGGTTTAATTCCTCTGTTTAAAAAAAAATCTCACAACAGCAGAACCGTGTGAAGGTTGTAAGGTCTGATGGGTATTTGCAAGACAACTCAAGGAAGTTGGGGTATTTAACACTATGTCTAAGCTTCTTCCCCTCTCTCTCTTTTTTTTTTTTAATTAGAATATTTCAAGTGGGATCTCCTGTAATTGTTGTAAAGGGATTATACAGCAACATTACAGCACCAGAAACCAAACACTTCCATCCYCCAGACTACGCTTTGACAAAAAAGACTGTTTTCAAACTCGGACATGATTTTGCTGAAGTAACTGCAAAATATTCAGAGAAAAGAGTGCAAGTATAAAGTGCTGTTTCATGTCAATCCCAGCTTCTTGCAATATTCAGAATAAATCTCCCTGCAATATTTTAATTTTGCACTTCCAGCACAATTCAGTACATGAGTTAATAAAAAAATCAAGCCCTTCAGGTACCAGAAAGCTAAGGCAAACCGGAAGCTAGTACATGGAAGGCTTTGGCGTTGTTATTCAGTATTAAAAAGTGTCATTCAAAAGCCCACAGTATCAACCATAATCTTGAGGTTCTTGTGCCACTTCCCCTTGCTACAGCAGGGAATCACTCATTTATCTGCTATTGCACATGGTGTTTGTCCAGCAAAAGTAACAGAAAAATTGATCCACTAGCTAGGAGGCATAACGGCAGCTCTCCAGAGGATCAGCACAGGTGGAAGTTATGATGGGAAAATTCATAAGGCAGGAAGAGAATACCCACACTAGCCTTTTTTACCCACTCTGAAGAGTAAAACAGTGCACATAAGTGAAAATCTCAGACATTGATCTAGTTATGTACAACAGAGCACACAATGCCATAATTTCTCTTCCATACTCGATAGRTAAAGCTTCCAAACATCTTAGAAAATTATTATCATACATGAGACCAGCCACCACAAGCCACATGCTACAGCTGAACACTGGCAAGAGAGGGGAATAAAACAAAGCAAAATGAGAATTTAGGACAAGGATAAGAAGGTGATGAAGCAGAAACATCTCTTCCCAAAYTCACCCCATTATCACCTCAATAACCATGAAATCACTCCTGAAATGGACRGAGGATGGCAAACCCCTCCGGCATACCCTGCTTACCACATAAATAGGATTCAGTAAAATGGCCTCGCATGTAGGAGACTGCAGAGTTGGCACAATTAAGGTCTGCTGCCTTTCGTTTTCAAAATAGCCAGTTAACATTTTTATGTAAGTTAGGTAAAGAGACCAAAGCCTTTATGCATACGCTATAAAGCACCCATGTTACTACTGAAATACCAAACTACAGGATTTGGCAACCTAGCCTTACTGTATTAGCTGGGGTGGGGGGAACCTTCTCAGCTAGCAAGAGTTCCTGCATCAGCCATTCCTGACTGACAGCTGGGCTGCACCAGCCTCCCTCTCCSTGTCCCCAGGGAAATGAATTCCGTGCCTGATGACTAATTCATTACTCGGATTTGTGCTTAGGCAAGTCCAAGCCCAGATCACGCACCTTCCAATGCTGAATTCCTCTTCAGCCGGAAAACRAGCGGGTGCACATCTGCTCCATCTAGAACGCTGCATTAGCATGCGGCCACATCAACCCAGCGCAATCAGCTGGGAACAAAAGCCGGAATTGAATCTGTAGGAGCTGGCTGAAAGGAGAAGAAACTGAAAGGGAAATTGGTACAGATCAATCCTAGCTGAGCTGCGTTTGGATTTCTAAAACTGGAGGGGCAGATTTGAAAGCTCTTTTGTCAGTACCTTTGAAGCCTTTGAGACTCAAGCTCCAAGTCCTATTTAACACCGACAGTAGCAAACTAATYTTCCACTGTAAGAAGACATGGGTGCAGCTAACACCAGAGCCAAAGACACCAGCTGGAGAAGAACAGTGTCCACATGTACACAGAAATGTGAGCCAGGAACCAAAAGCAGCCTGGCAAGCTCCRCTCGGCGCTGCAGCCCCTCCGAGCGCCGGGGCTGAGCCCTGACCCAGCTCCTGGCAGGTTGGCTGCACACAGACAAACCTGTTCACCTCTTCCCTTCACTGTCCTTCTTGGTCCTTCATTATCTGAGGATTCACAATGAAGACATCGGCTGAAGAGAACAGTATTAAAGCTGTGGCAGGCTCCCCATTGCTGATGTATTGGTAAAACTCACACCTGATACGGGGTATTTTTGCAGGATCTGAAGTGCTCACCAGAAACAGCAGTCACTTTATAGCCAGGAGCATCACAGCAGATGGGGCTGATCAGGTGTGGCAAACCCTACAAGCTCATCATCCTGTTTCTAACCTCTCTGCCTCCAACTGCTCAAAAATTCATTCACAATCCATATTTTACCGACTTACTCTGTGAAACATGAAGTTTTAATAAACAAGTCTTATCAACGTCCTATTAATTAAAACTATACCATAAATTAGTATTGTGTGTTAAGAGCGTAACCTACAGCATCTGAAACCCACAAATGCCGCTTCTGTATACACAATTATCACTCGTGAGCACTGATGTTAATCCAGTTCGATCACAGAAAAACAAAAGGCATTCTGACTTTTCTTTTTCCTTTACCCTCTCTGGAAAGCCTTCTTGTTTCTAGGCAATTCAGTGAATCATAACCTCTTAAAGGCTTCAAAAGGACAGAACTTCCAAGAAATGTTCTCCTGCACCTGTGTTTACCAAGGTCCGAGCAGAACCAAGCCTTCACCCACGCTTCCAATGGAGAAGTGTGTTCTCCTGTGGCCGGGCAGGGGAGAAACTGAGCCTTTGCCTTGCTTTGCTGCAGAGCTCCAGGACCATTTGGCATATATGAAAGACTATGAAGTAACACRGAATGCCGTATCAGGCTCTCAGATTATTTATTTCCTTGCTTTCTAATTGCTACTTCTGATTAGGGAAGACAAAGTCATACCAAAACACTGAAGTACAAGCCAAATTCCATTAAGCTATTTATAGAATTTGCCTTATAGGTATATCAGCCAATCCTGCTCATTATTACCCCATTTTACTGCATTGCCTGTGACTCACTCCTGCAGCTGGGCTCATAAGGGAGCTGCCTTTAAAAAGCATACCTGGGTTCACAGATTAGCAACCACACCGTAAATGCTGCTGACGTCCTGACACACAGCATTAAAAATACAAAGATATTCACAACAAAACTCATATAAATGATCAATCAGCTAGAATAGGAAACGATGAGAACAAAGAATGGGGGTTTAGACCAACGATGCCCATTTTTTCCCTATACCTGACACATTATGGGACTGACAACTAGGCAGGCAAGTTGGTAGTGAGCTGCTCCGTCTCAGCAGAAGCGAGGAGCTCAGCAGAGCTGCCCCGGAGAGCTGCGCAGGGACAGGACCCCAGCAAAGGCGGTACCAGAATAGCAGCTTTGGCCACATGTCAGAACAAGTCTGCAACTGTGGGACAAGATAGATCCCGAGTTAACAGCTCACTCGCGTTGATCTTTTCAGCTTCTCTGCACTTTGCCCCACAAAAACATTAGGAGCATTTATAAAAGCATGCTAAGCAATTACAGTAAAAATAAAACCAAGATTATAAACACAGTCTGGATGCCAAATTTGCCTCTTTTTGCTATTGAGAGCTCACATTTCAGCATGCAAAAAATTCTCACACCCCTCAAAATGTGTGCCTGGAGCTATATAGCACATGCAAAATAAATTGCATTTATATTGGTATGTTATGGCATGCAATTTCCCTCTCCCCAATCGCACTGCCTGCCTCTCTTGTTAAGTCAAATAGCCTGTCAGCTTCTCGTCAGGAAGTAAAAATTGGTTTTCCATCTCCTAGGAGATAAACAAGGCTTCCCCCTCCGCAGAGGGGAAGTTGAGCTGCGGAGCGCACAAGGAAGGAGCCAGCGCCCGCRAACAGGCAGGCCGGGGTGTGCTTGCCGGCGGGCTTTGCACCATCCCAGTGCCACTCTGTGCCCGCTGCAATGCCAGTCACCTTCCTGGACAGAGCAATAACTACTTTAAAAAGTAGATTCGTGTATTTTCATGCAGTTTTCTTTGTGATTTTTAGCTGAACGTACACAACTCTGACTCACAGTGCTGCTGTCTTACAMCTAAGGAGCTTTAGGTACCCTTGTCATACCATGCATTAGTAAAATATCCCTTATACCTCTGCAGTTTTCTTGAAGCTACACCCCTTCTCAGTTTGCAGGGGAACAGAACCATAGGATGGGACTTTTACATTTAGGCTGTASTAATTCAGGGGAAAAGGGTTACCACACTCAACAAAAGTAGCATAAAACAATCTAAAATATATATGTTAACTAAATGGCCATATAATAAATGGAATAAAATATATATTTTTAAACTCAATTTTTTGAACTGTGGCTTTGCAAAACTAAGATGCTGTCATTTTGCAGTTTTCCGCTGTAACTAAAGTTAAAGATTATGTATTTACAAAAAGCACTATTACATTTCAAAATTAATTCATTCTCTACTTTTACTAAAAAGGGGTCAAGCTGCGAGGTTACAGATATAGTGTAAAAAAAAAAAAACCAGGTGAAATACACAACTAGCCTTCATTTTTACTTCAGGAATCAGGAAAAAGAAACATGACCAGGAGTGGGTTGACTTTTCACCACAACCTTGCTAATTTTAMAATTACTTAATCAAAGAGACAGACCTTCTCATGTTCCGAGACCATTACTGGGATAGCCACTGCATGGTGTGGCCTTACAGCAGACCGAGGTAACACGACAGAAAGGACTGCTCTGGCAGGAGGGTGCCCAGGGACAGCCTTGGCTCCTCCACCACATCACACAGAGATGTCAGGACTCCATGGGGTATTGGCGGGTTGGCCATTTTTCTAAGGCATCTTACAAGCAGCTATGATGTAGAAGAATGAGATTTCCTTCCAGGGATATTCTGCTCATTCCCTTGCCCACAGCATGCATTTTTAAAGAGAGAGAGAAACCAATCAAATTTGATTCATATTGCATTATTCACCAAGTAGCTATAGTCTCATCCAAAATCTTAATTGTCTAATAATTCAAATCACCTATTTCCAATACAGGTCCAAAGGAATGGCTAGAAACCCAGAGGCTGCCTCCTACACACAGACTAAATCTTGCTCTTAAGATGTCTAGTGCAGTCTTTTTTTGAAACAAAGTAATAAATACTGGCCTCTTGTATATACATGTGCAGTGCTTCTTCATGTCTACAGCCAAAATGCTGTTTGATGTTTTGCTGCTGTCTCAGGAGTGCTTCGTTGAAGGCACAGCTGTCTGTCAATCTTCCAGCTCTGCAAATCTTTTTTCTACTTTCCAACCCTCAAGTTTTGACCACTAACACGAAACCTGGCACGTACCAGTTAAATTACGAGCACTGTTAATTCCTCTAACCACTAAAAAGGTAGCAGACTGGCATTTTTAAATTACTGGAAAGCAAATGCAGGAAGGAAAAAGAGGGGGGGAGGGAGAGGGAAAGGCACAGTTGAGCATTTCTGAGGTTGCTGTYACCCTACATACATCATTAACAAACCATCTACAGCCCTTCTGCAGCTGGCCTGATARGCAGTTTGCAGACTTGCAAAAGAAACCTGCCTCTCGGTGCAGCCTTTCACATGGGCCAGCCTTGACTAYCAGCTCCAGCTTTCACTATTACCTCCCGAGCTACATACAGCTCCCTGATTATCCTGAGTGGAATAGCTCTTAGTACTCAATACCAAAGGATGCTTAAGTGAAGAMAAAAAGGGTACAGAACAAAATTACAAAGCAATTAACCTAAGCCTTGAACGTATACTCTTTGGTACACTTAGGACTCAAGTTCTTCACCCAATGTGAATGCCTCAAAGCTCTTTGAGCATTTGAGGAAGTTACCCAGAACACATCAGAAGACAGAGGAAAAGGAAAAAAGGCYTGCTCAGCAACACCACCAGCTTCCYGGCTTGTGCACACAGATGAAGCGGCGTATCAGCCCAGGAGCTGGCAACGGAGCAAATGGAAGGGGTGAGGAAGTCCAGTGTTTCCACCAACCACAATCACAAGCTTCCTTCAGAAAGAAACAGTAATCTACACAATCAACCTGCTAAACTACTTCCCAACACAACCTTCTCTGTTACCCTGCATGGTCCCACACCAGCCCAGAGAGGACCAGGGGTACTCTCCCACGGAATTTCTGGAGCAAGTGGGTTCTAACAACTGAAAGGGTTCCCAGCCAGGTGCAAAAATACAAACGAACTTGCCACCCACAAGAACCAGCACCCGCAGGCAGGCCAGGACCCTGAGCGCAGCAGGCCCCAGGGGCAGCGGCAAGGGCTGCTCCCTGCTGCCAAGGCAGCTCTGAACGTACTCCAGTGCCACAACGTCAGAACTTGTGGCCCATGCCACAGCGATAAAATCAAAACTTACATCGGCCAGTTGTCTGCACTGTCAACAAGTTACTCTCAATCGTTCCASCTCTGTACCTTACCTGACCTTTATTCCACACCCACATTACACTAACGGTTAAACGGAATTCAATTCCTTGGTCCTCCGTAGCTCCGAGGAGGTCACTATATCAACAGCGCAGGTGGGCCTGCATTACTCGGCATTAACAGAAAGTGGCATGCGTTGGTACAAAGCAAGCACCGCGGTCAGTCTCAATGCTGACTTGCTGTGAACATCATACTGCTTTTGACAGCAAAATGACTTTTACATGAGAAGACGGTACACTACATTTTCACATAGGCATCTGTGCTCCAAATATTTTGAGCATCCAGCTGTTCTCTCACACTACTCTGCACCCTGTTCCAACCATATGCACTGTTTACCTTTCAAATTTTATTGCCCTAGGGTAAGAGAAACCAGACATCACCTCCTTCTCTAAATGCTGGTATGCAGCCAGCTTCCCCTCCTGTCCACCATTTGCATGCTCTGGAAGTTAATGTTTTCAACAAGCCCAATAACCTATTTTTCTATAGCTAGTCCAATACCTGGCATCAGGTCTCCAACTGAGAAGAGGACTGTCATGGGATTTTTTTTTTTTTTTGCATTTACACACTCGTTATAAATACAGAGGCCTCCAGACTGAATTACAATCTGCACAGAATCAAGGACCAGCATCTAGGGTGTAGGACACCAACCTTCAGTTGCATGTGTCCTTCATAAGGACACCAATCCCCATGTCCTTTGTGGGCGTGCAACAACATAGTGAAATAAAGACAAAGCATTCATCTGCTTGTGGCTGCTTTATGGTAGCTGATATGAAGCAGTTTTGTTGGAGATTCCCTTAAGCCTGAGCATTCTCATGTAAACAAAACCCCAACCCACTACAAAGTAAGCTTATGCAATTGGAAATAAATGTTTATTTTGAAATAAAGAGAAGACATCTGTATATATACAGAGAAACCATAAGCCTTTGATCAACCCTACAAAGCACATCTGCATATAACAAATGAAAACTGTCAGCCTCATAACTTCCCTTGGAAAAAAAGAATGTGATTTCCCACACCCTGCTTATTCACTACGATTACTTATCACCCTAAAGAATACTATTTTATTTATTTAGTAACAGAAATAAATCCAAACTAAAGATCTGTAGCTGTCAGTTAACATGGCAACGTGCATTACAAATGAAAGCAGAAACAAGGGTGTAACCACACAGGACCCGCTGCCAGTGCTGGCACTCTCCAAATTGCCCAAACTTGCACCTCCTGCTTTTCTAATCTAGTGCAAGTGAAGAGGTGAACATACAGATTACAAGTACCAGCAGAGGATCTCCATTACTCCTAAAGCTTTTCCCCTACCAATCAAATGTTATTTCAACATCACCTATTAATTTTGGGTTTGAGTTCTATCGCAAAGCACCCCTACTGCCCACTCCTACACTGTTACACCATTCCAGCCCCACACAGCCCTTCAACAGGCAGTGATCCTTGTTCAAAAGGTGCTGCTGGAATTCAGGGTTGGGGTTAAACGGAGTAAGTAATCTCCAAAATAAGAGGATACAACAGAACACTCTTGTACTATCTGATACTAAAATAACAACATTTGTTTACACAAGTATTGAAGGGAGGTTAGATTTCAATATCTGAAAGACAAATATTCTAGGAAATAATATTTTGAGTGGACCCTGTCCATTCGAGCAGATAATCAGAATGAATAATTTACAGCCACACTTTCACCTCCACTGCAGCTGAGAAGAGCTGCATCATAAGGAGCTTGGGGAAATACCGACACATCTGCTCACCAAGTGGAATAATCGGGRGGGCTCCAAGCAACAGTGGTCCAGTAACCTGTTTTACTTAGGTGACAAATGGGACAGGAAGCAGTGGGAGGAATACGGAATGCAACCAAAAATAATAAAAAAAATCAGCATGCTCATGGTGAGGTCAGTATTTCATGCTTTTGYAATACCGCACGTTCTGCCTCAGAGAAAACAAGCGCTAAATTGTCACAGCTTCTTCCTAAAGGTAGCTCAGGGTAGAGAAAGGGTGCCTGCTCCCAATGACCTGGCACGCTTGCATGCAGGCCTTCCTGCCATGCCACGAGGACTCAGAAACTGAGAATAACATAATGGCAGCATCAATTCATCCAGATTGCTCCAGTTACAGCAAGCATCATGTAACAAACAGCTAACAAAGCAAACACACGTCAAAGAATTCTCCAGAAATTCAAGCAAGTCCCATCATACAGACGGGAATCAAGCATCATTTGATATTTTCCAGTGATGTGTATGAGATTGAGTTAACAGACTAAACACTAATTTTGTACAGATGTTGTTCAGGTGGAAGGATGGTGCAGTTTCACCACGGGAAAGCCTTGTAAAAAGATTGTAAGAATCTAGAGGAATAACACTGGCATAAAGAAAACCGTTGTTACAAAGTAGGCAGACAAGGGGGAAAAAATCCTATCTTTGAACAGATTAAAGAAATCTATGTGTACARCTAGCAGCTGCCAAAAGAGACGTGCATACAGTGTGGTATAACCCTCGTGAAATACAGGGATCCAAAGCACCCTGCAACAGTGTCAGGGGACAGCTATAAACATTCTCCCCCTATCATTCTGCCTTGACAGGTTTTGCTTATTCACATCTACGGGTTTTTTTTGTTTAACATCACAGTCTGTTTGTTACCTGAAAACAGGAAAAAGCAGATGGAGGTAAGTATGATTCAATGTAGCACAATGAGAAAGGTCACCATATAACTAGATAACCAGCAGAGTAAAAACTGCACAATTTAGATCCAAGATCCTCTTCTCAGCAACACYTTGTCCACTAAAATAGCACTGGGACCATCAATCACAGAGCTTAAGTGTCATTCTGAAGTTAGCTTTGTTTACCTAAATGCAAACCCAATGAAAGCTATTAATGATGGATGGTTCACCTATTACCTGCCTTGCCTATACTTAAAACATGTCTGGTAGCAGTTTTGTTTTTTTTTTTTTTTTAAAGAGTTTCCAAAATGCTTCCAGCATACTACTAAGCAATACAAAGCATTTCTGTATGTATATAAATTTTACCAACTGACACGGTAAGCAGCCTGCAGCAGAAATCTGAGAAACTCATTCACAAGTCCCGAATTACACATCCAGCCGAGCAGAATAAGAACTAGGAATASCCTCAGCTTTGACATACAAAACTCCCTTTTCTTCAGTCCAATGTATTAACTGAMGATTAGCTTTACAATACATGTAAGGTAAGTCAAAACCAACTATGCACGTCTACATTGTKTCTGCAATCAACTAGATCAATTAGGAAATGGATTTTAGTTAGACCAGTCTAAAATGAGATTACAGTAGGCTTATACCGGGAAGCGGGTTTTCAGTAGCACACTCCTGTAGTTTCTGTGCTAAGCTCAAAATAACACAGAAGTATCCATCACAAAATCCATATCAAACTGAAAACACAGGCCAAAGCCAGCCTGTTGACTGTAGCGGCTACATACCCCCCAAAGTTCAAGGAACTTGCTCCACCCTCCTCTGATAGGGACTAGAGCAGTGTTTTGGGCACAGTTTGCATGCAGTCACWCACTAAGCCTGGCCTAAGGCTTCTATAAACAAAGGCAGAAGGGCTTAAAGGAGAAGGAAGTAAGCAACAGGGACAGAGAAATACCTGGTCTTGATCGATTTCCAGTACAAGCCTTTCCTAAAGCTGCAGCTCATGGAAAGACACCTGCCTTCCCTCTGCCACCTCTGCACTCCTGCGGGTAACAGCAGAAGAATCCACTGCCTCAAACACACGTGCCCGGTCAGAAAGCTCAGTCACTCCAGCACAAACAGCCTGGCCCCATCCTGAGCCACACACAATTTTCAGAGGGGAACCCAGAGACTAAAAAGCAAAAGAGACTCTAAGCAGAGAGAAAAAGAGAGGGAAAGAACACACTGAAAACAAACCTTAAAAAAATCCAACCGCCGCACACTCACATTCACTGAACGAACAAAAGGTGAAGCAATTAGTATAGCTGCTCTCTACTTAAAAGTGGGTCAGGCAAGACAGAGTTAAATGAGTGGTTCAAAATAGTTTGGATTACTTCATTCTCTACAGCACAGAGGAAGAGATCCGATCCCAAAAAAATTAACAGAAGACACTTTTCATAAGTAGAACAATGTTAAGTCACTACTTTCCTTTTRTTGAGGTTTTGAAAGCATGAAAGGAGGAAGCACAAGTTAAAATTCTTTTAACATTTAGAAGAGCATAAATATAATATTGTACCATTTTATTCCCCACCTTCTATTCCTTTGCCAAATATGTTTACACACAAACATCACACAGCACATTACAGAACATCAATAYATCACAAGCATTGAAAAAAAGAAATCAAAATGCTGAATTATAACACTTTGGAGTTTTACAGCTAGCAACTCAAAGCCCACCTTGAAATTCTAGGTACCACAAGCAAAACCCAGTAAGTCATATTCAAACACTAGACTACAAAATTTTATTAGYACAGACACCATTTGCTCCCAGTGTCAATAACAAACTGATGGATAGAAGAAAGAGGAAGTCTTGTAAATGCTCCCGTCTTCCATAAAACTAATGCTGGACTTTCAATAAAATTAGCGAGTTGTCTTTAAAAGTTAATAAAAATAGTCAGTTTGGCCTACACAAAACACTTTAGTTCCTCTTAGCTAGAAAACTGGTTTTATGCTGTTGGGGAGAAAGGTCATCTAGGTTTGTGRGTGTTTTTAAGCAATTTTGCCACTCAAAAAAATAAAGCAAGACTTTCCTCTTTTGCCAGCGTATTGCTGGCAAGCTTTCCTCAGTTTTCCAAAGATAACCCGTATTATTTTAGATGATGCTAGGACCATAACCTTTAGAAATCTAGTTCTAGGATCCACACTTCAGAGAAAAGTGTGATTGATTTAACAAAATCAGCAGGCTCAGTCAAGTGAGCAACTAAGCGTCAGGTTAAACCTAAAGATTATACCTGTCTGAGCACTGCTTCAATGAAATTTTCAGCTTAGATTGTGCCTCTGAAGATTATAAGGAAAGACTGTCCGTCCCATCACATGCAACACTTAGTCTATTAACTATTGCAGTTTTTGTTTTAAAATTCTAATCAAAGAGCAGGTAGAGTTAAATCCAAAAAATTAATATTCCACATTRTTTTAACTATGTCATACCTCATTTCCCGATTCCAATCAACACAAAGAAAGTAGTTAATAAGCTAACATTAATAGTGACTAGCACTATTTATGTTAGCCAACTGACTACACTAGAAGTAGCAGTTGCTCTTCTGCTCTATAAATGAGCAAGAAAAACCCAGAGCTGCATTCAAAGAGGTTAGTGAAATTAACACTGCACTGTAATCAAAGTGAAAATAATAACGGTAAGGAGGTTAAAAAACAGTTTGAAACCCACATGAAGGGCAAGAAAGTAGGGAGTGAAGCAACATAAAAGCAAAAACTATTCAGTACTTCAAAGACAACAAAAGGAAGAAGAAAGATAAAGGAAGTAAAGGGTTCTATTGAGAAATTTTGCACAGATTATCACTTAATTAAACAAACTATTCAAAATACAGCTTAAAACCAAATGCTGTACTAAAATAATCTAGAACACTCAGTGGCAATAAACACATGCAAACAAGAAAATATACTCATGTCCACATACGAGAGGTAGCACAGCATTCAGGCAGGACACAGAASGAAAGGATGAGATTCTTCCAGTTCAAATCACCAGTAACAAACCAGGAACCAGTATCTCTCTAGCACAATTATCTCCTGAAGTGGCTAGCTGTCACAGGAAAACAAAGGTCTATTCTCAAGCGATTAAGAAAGTACTTCCACCAGTGAATGCCCTTATAAGCAAGAGGAATCCAGCTGTTGAAGTCCCCAACTATACAAAGACATTTATTGTCCTAATGACAGAGGACAAAGAGTTCTAACAATCAAAAATAGCACACAGGCTGTGAAAGGCCAGGCATTTGTCCATCAGTGCATTAAGTTTACCAATTTAGGAGGACTGAGGACAGAAAAGTAGCAGGACTACGTGTCCAGCACCCAATGCCAAGAAAAACACGATTTTCGGTTACAATTTACTTACCTTCTATAGAAGGGGCCTGGTCCACAGCTGCATATAGCATCTCTTTCAAAGCCTGCAAGGGAGAGGGAGAGAACAAGGAATATAGTTAGTATATTAAAAAAAAATTACATTGTTTTGATATGCCTGTTTGAAAACAAAAGCAATTAAAGCCCTTTTACCCTCCACTGACACAGAAAGCTATGGAACGTGATGTCAGTGCTATCACACATATTTCTGTTAACAAGAGAAACACAAGTTCATGTTTACTGACTGCTTTGTCTAAAGACTGCTACCTTACTAATCTGTAAAAATTCTCCCAATTGTATTTTTCAACATCCTCCTTTGGAAAAATGTTTCCCGGTTGGTAGGATGTTAAAGGTTTTACATAAAAAAAAAAAAAAAAACAACAACACCTGTTGCGTGACACAGAAGGGAGTTTGTCAAGGCAAATGGAGGAAAAGCAGCCTCAGGGATTTCTTATCACTGTTATATAGGAGTACAGAAATACACACACATTCTAAAAGCTGAAGACAACATGACGAAGGAGATTAGGGAACCAGGGGTGATGGCCTTCTCTTGAGGTGGAAACTGAAAGACAACATTAACACCAGCCAGAATTATTACCCAGGTCTTCACARCCTAGAGGCACCGTGGGCTGCCTCCCAGAGCCCACGGGCACAAGCCGCTCACCCACGCTCAGGCTGCTGGTACAGAGATGAGCAGTGCAGGCAGCAGGACCAGGAGGCAAGCTGGCCCTACAGCTAAATACCAAGCACCCCTGGCAGTAACCCCTTCTGTTACCAGAGCCAGGGGGGAGGCACCACATCAGAGACCTCATCGCTTGCAGCTCCTTTCCAKAAGGCCTCTTTTCAGACAGTTATTAAGATGCTGGTGTTATTSCAGCCACAGTCTAAAGATTTGCTGTCTCTCACATCACACGTGCAAGCAAGAATCAGATAAACTGAATTCAGATCAATGGCTGAAGGAGTAGGTTGAACCATAATTTTAGAGCTAGAAGCCAGCAGGAAGAGCCCATTCCTACTGCTGAGTGATTTGTTTACACGCACCCCACATCACTTGATAAAGACAGGCATCTTAATGCACATGCTGAACGCGAGTGTGCTTCACACGCAGCTGCTGCAAAAACTAGATTTTACTCCCTCACTTTTGAACCCACAGAAATCTAACACACAAARGTGATTCAGGTCTTTTGAGCTCCTGTCTCTCCTGCCTGTTTCCCAACATACCCTGTACTTCTATAATCCTRCACCTCTGCATTTACCATCTTGTGTGTCCGCCCGTGGTCCCGGCCCCCCCCCCAGTCAAAACATCACAGYCTAAATAACAAATTCCCTAACACCCTCAAGGCAAAAACCACAAGCTCAGCAGCTGGAAACTCAGCACTGTTGTAACACGGTGGTTACGATCCTGTTAAGTAAATACAAGGTCTAAAGGACACGTCTGTTTATCACAAGGTATCCTAGGCGGCAGGCTACACCAGCAGCTCAGACATCTCTCGAAGCTCTGATTCCCAAGTCCACAGAGGTCTCAAAAAGGTCACTGGCATAATTGTTTTCCCAACTGAGCCATTGCTGAATGATCCTCGTTCCAGCAGCGCAGCTCTCCTCGACCCTCGGTGCTTTTTTTAAATTCCTCCCAAACACTGGTCGCTTCAGGTCTTTTCCCCCCATGACTCACTGGCCAGCAGTGCATGATCTGCCTCCATCCATCAAGTGGTCAAAAAGCCTTCCYCCTTTTTCATCCCACTCGTCATCCTCGCCTACCTGTAACTTTTTCCATGAACCAYAACCACACGGCATACCATAAACAAACCTGAAGAGACAGCAAATTCAAAGTAGTAAGAACTCCATCCCTTAACCCACCCAGAGGTAAACCTGCAGCGTACTTCCTACCTCTGGTTTTGTCAGTCATTTTAAAATACAAATTAAAAAGGCCCRCAACACTGACAGTCCTGCACTAAAGAATCTTGCAAGCTGAAGGTGTCAGTCGTCCCGCAGACCTCTCCCCATGCAGACTGACATATTACAGTCTGGCAGCTGCAGGGCAGCAGATTTTGTTACTGCTTACCTGACCTATATAAGTAAACCAATAACCTGAAAGTGAAAGGCTCGGTGCTCCTTCACACCTAAACTATTTAGTCCTCTAGATTACAGAACGTTAGAAATGATTGCTTCCAAAAGTTATCCATCACTGTCAGCTTCAAATGTTTAAGAATTACTCCTTCTGCTCTCAAACTAGACAAAAAGGGTTATTTCCTTACTTTGAATTGTGCTAGTGATACAACTTGCACCTGCAGTAAACTTGTATAAATGTGTATCAGAGAACAAAAAAAAAAAAAAGGCAGAAAGAAAACACACTTAAAAATGCAACTGACAAGCCTTAACAGTGAACAAATTCAAGGACAAAAACCCAAAAACGCTCGAACAAAACTGTTGTTTAAAATGAGTAGCTTTCAAACCGCTTATGCTCTTCTAAGCTCGTCCGCTAACACCCAGAAGGACAAATAGTGAAATAGCACAACAGATTTGTGTCAGGAGGTGGCAAGCCGGGGTGTGAACTGCCTATCATGAAGCAGGGTTTGACGAGCAGAATTGGCCACCTCCCAAAAACTGAAAGCCTGTTTCTGGAAGAGAGACCCTGAAGGCAAGCAGGCTACCTCAGCTATCGGTTTCATTTTCCCCACCTACTTCCTGCTGGAGGCTGTGTCTCGGAGAAATGATTTCTAAAAGCTTAGCAACCTGTTTCTCTTCTCCAAAGGCAAAAGTACTTTAAGCCCGGAGTCTCCTTGAAAAGGAAGGGAACTCACTTGCTCGTACCTTTTACCCATCTCCGCAATGGACTTTGCACCTGTAGTAACTGTTCCGATTCTTCTTCCCCAGATGCTGCAATTTCAAAGGTATTAAGCACTTTTTCTTTAAAAATACCACCAGRCTTCGGCATCCAGATAAACAAATTCAGGCCAGATGAACTGAAACAAAACTGCCATCTGGCAACTGTAAAACTCCACCGAATTTCCACCAGCCAGACGTGCAGACATACACTTACGTTTAGAAGTCTAGGCAGACGGAGCAACCCTCTCCTAGTTCTCCTAAAAGCACTCCAGAGGCGGACACAGGAGCAAAGGAAATTTGCAGCATGATTTGCGGATAAACAGAGGACTAGCAACCCAACAACTTCACTGCATCAAAAAATGCGCATTAAATGCAGCGAAGCACGCTCTTAGCAAAAAAGCATCAGCTGAAATTCACTTAAGGGTTACCTTAATTTGTTCAGTACTGACTATGTGAAAAAGATWATTCTGTTGTCTGACACAAAAAGATGGGATTTTGTTTGTTTTCATATTTTATCTTTACACCAAAGGAACTGAAAATAAATGAATGGTTCAAAACTTAAGGTTTTAAGACAAGAAGTGCACTGAAGCAGTGCATACTGCAGCAATCACTTAACTGGCTGGGAAAAGGCTACTAACTTCACAGAAGAWGATACACTGCCAGGTCCCCTAAAACAAGAGGAGCAAACCTTTTCACTGCCAGGGTCAGGGCAGATCCACGGGTCACTCCCCATCGCGGGGCGAGAACCGTGCAGCTGCAGGAGCCGAGAGCCCGGGCAGGTGTGCGAGGCAGCCAGCACCCCACGGACTTGGCACACACACACACCCCCCAAAACCCGCTGCTCCCCTCTGCTGCGGTCTTTGCACAGAGAAGGCAGCGGGTACAGAAACTTGAAGCATTACTTTCAACAAATAGGAAGTTTTTGGACAACAGACGTTGAAATCGGGACCAAAGTTGTTTAAAACTTTGGCATATTTAATGTTTAACACAATTAACAAGCATTTCCACAAATTAAGCATTTGTCAATACACTGTTTTAAACTCAATCACATCCAGGGAGTAGCCTGATAATGACACTCAGTACTTCAACAGTAAAAATGCCCTTTACATCGGGACTATGTATTACGTTATTGCCACTGGTCCTCACATAAAGCCCTCCTGATCATTTGCACTGACTTAGGTTTCAAGAATCATCTGTCAGGAATGGAGTTTGCGCAGTAAATGTGACATATAAAATTTGCATGCTTTCATGCAATCTTTAGAATGGAAATTTGTAATGGAAAGTCAAATCTAGTCAATCAAGGTTTGTGTAAAGCTCGACATTAATGTTGACTCAGTCATGGCAAATGTCTTTGCAAAAAGCTGAATGAAACAGAATAGCATACGTTATCATTTTTCCTCTTTTCTACAAGCCAAGTGTTCTTTCTTAAAAAGCAGATGGACTGTAATGGTCACTGCAGAGCTTTTGCTGAAAGAATCTAAGCCTATCTTAGAGTCTATCTAAGCAATCTATTAAAGGGTATCTTCTTTTTGCCTGTTTAAAGAAAGTGAATGGATTTTTCTCTTTCTAAAGCTCTGCCACCAACCGAGTATCTGCCCTAAGCCTGGGCAGCCTCCATACTTCCTACAAGCACAGTTATAATACTTAAACAGATTTTTCTTGGAGGCAATAGATTAATGGTAAGAACATTGAGGACTGTAAAATGTTAAAGACCATCTGAAAGTGAAACTACATTTTTAGGTATTCAAAACACAAGTCTCGTCCTTCTTCCTGACATTATCAGCAACAGATTTCACCCTCCTCCTAGTTTGACCAGCAATTTATGCGAGGCAAAGCTCCTTGCAGTCACACTCGCTGCGCATCCCATCAAACCAGAGAGACGTCACCTGGTGAGGATCTCACAAGTTACCTGGGTCTTACCACACCTCGGGGCTGTCTGACTGCACGACTCACCTGCTCTCCAATGGAAATAACCACAAATAGCAGAGCAGAAAAATAAGATGACTACATGTAAGCTTTATGACACAGAATGGCTTAAAGAAAGCAATTTCTGTACCATCTTCTAGTCCTTTCCTCAGCATCCTGAACTTGAGATGGGAAATCCCTGGAAACAGGAATCATCTTTTCGCAGTTAGAAACCTACGCAACAAGATCTCTCAGTCTGAAACAGTGCTTGATTACTGTTTTAATTAAGAAGGAAAAGATATAAACTTTCAGATGAAGAAACATTATAACGCTATTAAATATACAAATAATTTTTAAAAATTTTACTATGATGCGTGCTGTAAGCAATATCGCACGCAAGTAACACAAGCAGCGTTTGGCTTCACATTTGCTAGTCAACAACTCCGAATTTTTCTTGACAAAGGAGGGCTGGATGCTTTTTGCCTCAAGTACAATCAACAAGTAAACTGAGGTAGCGCTGGCCTTTTATGCACCACACCCACACGACCACCAGTTACTGAATAATAAATGCCAGACTATTCCATTAGTGTAATATGCATGAGCGGGAGTCTGACTCATATTCTGCCAGCTGCAACAAGGGAAACAAAGAGTTTTAAAACTTATTACTAAAAAGGAGGGTGGGGTTTTTGTTTTCATTCACTCTACATTAAGCTGTCTATCCAAGGAGGAGATTACCTGAAGTCTAGAAAGAGTAACAACTTGAAGGAAGTTTTTACTGAAACCTACCTTTATTTTAAACTGGATGGGGGAAGGGAGAATGACATAATAATACTGCCCTAGTTAAAACATCTGAAAATTAACCTCCTGTAATGAAAGCAGTGGCCGATAAGCAGCAGAGTTCTTCACACATTAATCAAGGTGTCATAGTTCACTGGGTTTCCTTCACCCTCCCTCTACATCTGTCTGTTCAGCACACAGCCAAATCTTTGGCCCTTCTACTTCCTCCTTGCCTTCCCCTCCAACCCACCTCCAAACCTCCTCTTAGGAAGATATGCAAGTTTTCTGTTTCCAGGAACAGAAAACAACTCTTGCACGGATAACCCATCGGAGACACGATGCAGAACTAAGCTGGTACTTTATCAAGATAATGGATTTCCTCCTTTTCAAAGCCTGATGCATTATTGGGTCATCTAGCTCTCCACGTAATTCAGGGAGATCACAATTTTGTTCTAAAGTCAAATCCGACTGCAGTTTTTATTTAAATATCCATTCCTTTGCAGTCAGGTAAAGGAAGACAAAGGAACAGTCAAAAGGGCAGATATAAACTTTTCAAGTTCAACATTATAACAAAGCAAGCTAAGATAAATGTGATTTTCCTTGCAAATGCACAGATTACCAGAGGTACTAGAAATAAATTGCTATTATAGCCCTAGAGAGAAAAGACAGGCCTTCAAATGATCACAAATGTTGTATGGTTTTGACTGACTCAATCAGTCAAGAAGTTTTGCTGATCATGGCTCTCCTATAATCAGCTTTCCATTGTCTAGGTTTAATTATTACTTGTGGAAAAGACCGACATCACTGGCACCAACCACTTCTACTGCTAACACTGAAGTAGAAAATGGTTTTACTACAAATAACCACCTTCAACTTCATCTAGTTAAAACTGAATTCAAGCACCACTATGATAAATCTGAAACTACGCAAATCAGTGTGACCTTTAGAAAGTTGGCATAATAAAAACTGAAAAGCTGTATTCTGCAAATAATTCATGATTAATGCAGCAGAACCTCGTGTAAACAGTGTTCATAAATGTCCCCATTCAAGCAGCTCACCTCAAATCAAGTATGAAACGGCAAGATACAAAGCCTCACTAGCCTTATTTAAAAAAAAAAAAAAAAGGCGGGGGGGGGAGCAACCGATGCCAGGTTTACTGCTTCGAGTCACTCAGGTAAGCTATTAGCATTACCAAAGCAGGCTGTGGCCCTTCACAGGGCAACGCTTGCGGGAAGGGAAGGGAAGGGAAGGCTCGGCCTCCAGCTAGAAGGTGGAGGGTGCTGCCCAGCCCGCCGGTCTCGCCCTTGGGAGCCGCGGATGGAGGCTGAGAGCCGCCTCTCAAAGTCACCCCTCCTCTGCCTGCCCGTGCGGAGAACTGGCGGTGGTGCTGAAAAATGACTGCTACCGACAGCAGGGCTGCGGCCGGGCTCCGGAGGGGATGCCCGGGAGCAGAGCGCTGCACAGCTCCCGACCGCCGTCCCGCCGGCTTCACACCTCTTCTGACCTTTGTCCCACACCGARAGGTTGCAGGCAACAATTAATTAATTGCACTGGCCGCCCAGCGCTTTTCCTCCGAGCGGTCTCAAGCTGCGGGGGACGGCAAGAGCCGCAACCTCTCCCCCGCGGTGGATAAACACGTCGCTTTTCACCACGTCCTCCCGCCGAGAAAACCAGCGGGAAGCTGCCGGCCGGCAGGCACCGCCGCCGGGCAGGGGGGCAGCCCCGCACCCCCTTTGCACGGCCAGCGACCGCTATGCGCTGGAGCGCACCCCTGAGCTCGGGCGGCGCTTCCCGGGCACCCACCACCCTGCCCCGAGGAGACGCGGGGGGACCGGGGCGGCTTCACACGCCCCCCCCGCCCGGCGTGGAGCCCCTCTCCGCAGCCCGGGCGGAGCGGGCCGAGGCGGCGGCGCGGCCCTACCTCATACTGGATGTACTGCTTCCGCCACTCGGGGGTGATGTGCGCCGCGAGGTGCTCGGCGAACTTCATCCTGCCGCCGCCGGGCCGGGGCCGCGCTCGCTCTGCGCCCGCGGAGCCGCCTCAGCGGCGCCTGGCTGCGAAGGGGCCGCCGCCGCCGCCGGTAGTGGGGGGCGGGGGGGGGCCGCCGCCACCACACATGGGCCCCCGCCCGCCCGCCCCGCCACTCCTCAGCCCGCCTCGGGCCTCCTCAGCGCCGCCCCGCCGCTGCCGCCGCCGCCGCCTCCTCCGCCGCCGCCATCTTCCCCGTCCCGCCGCCCCGCCACCGCCTCCCAGCCGTCAGCCGGCCCGACAGCCAACCGGCCGCCGGCAAGGCGCCATCGCCACGGCAACCGCCGCCACCGCCCACCGCCGCGCGGGGCGGGGCGGGGCCCGGCGGAGGGGCGGGGCTGAGGGCGGTCGGCCCCGCCCCTGCCCGCCGGGCCCGCGGCGGGGGGGGGCGGTGGCAGCGGGGCTCCCCCGGCGGGGGGGCGGGCCGCTTCCTTTTACTCTTTCTGCTCATTTTGGGGGTCGCTTTGGACCCAAACGTGTCACCTCCGTCCCGCGGGATCTCCAGGCCAGCCCCTCCGTGAGGAATGGCAGCTCTGGGACTGCCCCGGTTTGAATCTTGAACCCTTTGGGGCTGGCTGGGATGGGATGGGATGGTAAAAGGATGGGGATAGAATGGGATGGGGATGGGACGGGGATGGGGATGGGATGGGTTGAGAATGGGAATGGGATGGGATGGGTTGAGGATGGGAATGGGATGGGAATGGGATGGGGATGGGATGGGGATGGGATAGGACGGAATGGGGATGAGATGGGTTGAGGATGGGAATGGGATGGGGATGGGATGGAAGGGATGGGTATGGGGGTGGGATTGGGATGGGATGGGGAAGGGATAGGACGGGATGGGGATGGGATGGGTTGAGGATGGGAATGGGATGGGGACGGGAATGGGGTGGTAATGGGATGGGAAAGGGAGGGATGGGATGGGATGCGATGGGGTGGGGATGGGAATGGGATGGGATAGGATGGGACGGGATGGGGATGGGGAGAAGTGCAGCAGGGAGAGTGGTGTGCATGGGGAAAGAGGTGAGGGGATGGGGAGGCACCAGCCAGGGAAAAGAGAGAGAGTGGGGATGGAGATGGAGGGAAGGAGTAGAAGAAAACACAAGAAAGATAAGTAAGAATTGAGGGAGGAGGGAAATTGGGCTGACAGGCCACAAAAAGCCAGGGGGAAGGAAAAGAAAGAGAAGAAAGAGCAAAGGAAAAGGAGGAGGGGAAGGAAAAAAGGGGAAATTCTCCAAAAGTTGCATGATCACAAAAGCCTTCGCTCTTGCACCACTCGTCACGCTTACCGGCAGGGTGCTGGGTGCTGTGCACGCCGTGGCGGGGCGAGGGCGAGCAGGGAAACCCAGGGCAGGGGTAAGAGCAAGCCCACCCGCGCGGGGGCACGGCTGCCCCGAAATACAGACACCCCCGGGGGCTGGAGGGCTCCGTACCTGCTGTGTTATAGCGTGAGAGACCCAATTGGAGCCGTTCGGAGCGGGGCTGCAGCCCTYGGTTATCCCCAGTATCCCAGTGGCCCTAATCCTGCCCTTCCCCAATTCCCAGATTTTGAGAATTGGCTGTGTTTGGGATTTGTTTCGGTCTTCCTTGAAGCCTCCCAACCTCYGGAGCTTTCTCCCGTACCCACACCAGGGTGTTATAGAAGCGGTGGATCCCATCCCAGCTGAAAGCCCATCCACGAGGCAGCGTTCCTGCCCGCCGCCGTCGGCAGCCGCCCGGAGCATCGCGGGAGCAGCACTGGCCCACCCGCCCGCAGAGCTCGTTTGTTTTGGTGATTTATCGGGGTCCTGTCGCAGGCCTGGGGACCTCTGATTTGCGAGCGCTCTTACCCGCGCTGAGATTTACCCGGCAGCGACAGCGGCGCATGCAGCAGCGATGCTCACTGATACCATCTCTTAATTATATTTGCAGAAAACCATTTAATGAATAGAGCTTTAGTGCCCTTCATCTGAAACTTCACACTCGGCAACCTGCCCGGCGCTGACCTCAGCACGAGCTAACCGCTATGTCACAGCTTGACTTACATTTAGCAGGTCACCAGCTTTTTAATGCGTTACCTTTGCAGGCTTGTACCAGATAAAATCGCTCAGGGTCTGAGCCTGCTCCCCCCACAATCAGCGGCGCTGACTTCAGCGGGAGCAGACGCGAGGTGGATCTTTGCAGCTTCGACCCTTTGAATGCCGTCGGGCTTCCAGAGATAACGTGCAGCATGGGGGAGGAGAATGGATTAAGAAATAAATATTCTCTTTATTATTTGCCGGATGCATTGCATGAAATATGTACCGTGATGTATAATAAGCGAATATCTTCTGATATGACAGCTTGCAAATTCAGCAACTGGAAATAACTAGTGATCCCCCCTTCCCTTTGTACCTYGGAGAGTTTTTTACCCACCAATAAATGCTATTTATTTATTTAATACCAGTAAATGCTATTTATTGGTATTAAACACAGACAGTCAATAGCAGGGRAGGCAGAGCAGAGGCTGGACTCTTTCTTACTCACCTTTGCCAAGTTCTTTAGCAACAGCTCTGTTTAAGTATCTGATTGGCAAAACCCTGCCTCCTGTTATCAACGCGCTTTGGGACCACGCTTGGCATCACGACGGTGTTTCACTGTTCTGCTGGGACTCGCAGCTTTCCGACTCCTCGAAACATTTCAAAACTCTCAGCTCTGCACATCCAGGGACTGGGGGAGGAAGGCAGGAAGGAAGAGAGGGCAGGAGAAGCCTTAWATGAAAGGGGAAGGGCCACCACTGCCTGCCTCCGCCGCCTTCTGCCTGCGGCCGGGCTGGAGGGCAGGCGGGGGGAATGCAGGCGGCACATCCCAGCCGAGGAGGGATGCCGATCCCAGCCGATCCCGGTCCCCACGCCTTGGGTCTGGATCCCAGTTCCCACCCCTCGGGTCTGGATCCTGGTCCTCGTGCCTTGGGTCTGGATACCGGTCCCCATGCCTCGGGTCTGGGTCCTGGTCCCTGAGCCTCGGGTCTGGGTCCCAGTCCCTGAGCCTCGGGTCTGGGTCCCGGTCCCCGAGCCTCAGCTCTGGATCCCAGTCCCCATGCCTTGGGTCTGGATCGCGGTGCCCGTGCCTCACTTGCACCAGGCTGCCACATTCCCCTCATCTCTCGCTCTTTTCCAGGAAAGAGTTTGCATTGTGATTTTCCCCCATGCTCTTGTAGCTAGGAAAAAATAAAAGCAGCAAGGTTATTTGCATTTTTAAACCAAGCAAGGAGAAGTCGGGAGTGGGCTTTCCGCCAGTGCAGTCTGGCACTTGCTTTGTTGAGAGCATATAGAATAATTTATAAATAGCATGGTGGTTTTTTTTTAAAAAAATATAATTATACTTTTAAAGATCCTGCATTGCTGGGGAGAAGGAGTCTTCAAAAGAGGCTTTAGAAAAAGAGTCTTGCAGAGGGAAAATTTTCTTTAATGGCATTTGTAAAATCACGAAGAGGAGGGGTTTTCCGYAGCAGGAGACAATGCAGGACACCCACAGACAACCATTTCTACACCTCTCCTCCCACCTCCTCCCCAGGCAGCTGACTTCTAAGACGCTTGGATATTTAGGGGCTCGGTTTATCACGGGAGGGGATGCTTTAGCAGCACGACCCTCCCCGGCCCCACGAGCAGAGCAGGACATGCTGACCCTGGACCACTGAGTGGGTCAACATCGGGGGGAGCTGGGAAGATATAAATTCATCTCCTCTCCATTGAAACCAGAAGAAATGATGCCGGAGCCTGGGGGGCCGGGAGCAGCAGCGTGCCCCCGACCTCGGCATGGCAAAGCTGCTCTCTGCCGCGGGGCAGAGCTGCTCCGCAGAGGCGGCGGGGGCATCGCGCGGGGAGATGGCCGCTCTCCGCATCCTCCGCTGCCCTGCCCTGCCCTGCCCTGCCCTGCCCTGCCCGGGCAGTGATTCCTGCTCCCGAGGAAGTGATTCCTGCTTGGAAAGGAAGGGGAGGAATAAATAAATAGGGAAGTAAAAGCAGGCCAGGGGCGAGCTTGGCGTGGAACAACGAGGGGATTTAGTAAATCACACCAGGAGATGCTGCCCTGCCTGCCAGGATCAACAGAGMAGCAGCCCTGGGCTTCGGACACCCTCGGCATCCGCCGGCCAGCCCCGAACACTCCATTATCTGCTTCATTGATACCAGCCTTGAGAAACGTGATCGATATATTGGATTTCCCAGAGGCAGTGGTGCAAAATGCACAAATCCTCTGGCAGCTTGAGCTGAAGCTATTGATTTTACATATATTCTCCCTTCCTGCCAGGTACCGGTGGAGGACAAGGGTGTGATTATGAGCATGAGGAGCCGRGGGGGTCTCAGTCCCCAGGGCAGAAGCAGTGCACAAGGTCAGAGCGGGAGCAGCACAGCCCGATCCATTGGGAATTGTTAGGACATTTATACACCCAGCCAAGCTGCCTGCAGCAGGTTTTTTAAGCCAAGAGGAGCAGTGGTTTCCAGGCAATAATAATGCACTGGATGGGCCTGATTCCAGCAGCAGGGRTGTCGGTACCGATCCAGGCTCTTCCAAGCGCTGTCCCAGCAGCCATAACCTCCCGCGGCTCTTCCAGGAGGGGTAAGATGATGCTTTTGTCCCCGTTTCAGCGGGAGCCAGGATGAGACCTGCCAGGAGGGGACGTGCCTCCCTCTGCCTTGGCTGCAAGTGGGTCACTTTACCCGCCGGCTGAATTTGATCCATCAGGACTTGAGCCCATCATGGAGGTGGATTTAGGACTCAATATCCCCAACAGCCAGCCCCGTGCTGGGGCGGGGACGAGGATGGGACAGCCCTGTCCCCAGCCGCCAGCTCATGGGCATGTAGGTCTGTGGGCAGTAACCGTGCCCKGCCTGGCTTATTTATCGCCTCCCCTGCACTCTCTGGGGCAGGATTTGGCCCGTACATTGCTCAGCCAGCGTCAACGTGCCTGATCTTAAAAATCCCAAGGTCGGGCAACAACGTACCCCTGGCTGCAAGCCTGCGTGTAGAGGCACGATTGCTACCGAAACACGTAGGGATGCAGAAACACGGAGCAAAAAGCCAAACCAGCAGCAGCTCCCCTTTGCCGGGAGCCTGCCCTGTGGGGGGAGCGGGGGGAGCGGGGCTGCCTCCGCTCATCGCCTGACACCCCCGAGCAGGCTGACCTTTCCCGGGCTGACTCACRGCTGATATATGCACGGCAGCGAGCAGGCGGCAGCTCCTTGCTGCTCGCATGCGTCCCTTCCGCTTTGCTTGAGATGGCAGGGGTGTCCTGCCTGGAAATCCAGCCGGGGAATAAGAAAAGAAACCATCTGCCAAGACGGTTTAGGTCAAGGTGCCCCTGCCAGGTTGCTCCCAGCCCCGCTCCTGCGCTGTGAGGGGTGCAGTGTCCCCCATCGCCGTGGAGGGACGAGCCCCGGGGAGCTGTGCTGGTGGTGGCTCTGCCGGGGACTCGCCGCGCTGTCTTACAGCCGGCAGCAGATGGGGGGTTTCACGCCCTTCGCTGGCGTGTAAGTGATTGCTCCTGGATCATTTCCAATACCTATACATGTGTCTGGTTTAATTTATGCACGCTTGCTTTGTGTGAGAAGACAGCAGCTGACCAGTGGTTAAAAAAACTGAACACCCCAAAAAGGTCTAAAATTAGAGAAGAAACAAGAGCTGCTTCCTCCGAGCCCCGGAGCCTCCTGGGCTGTTTCCRGGAGAGCCCCAGGAAGAGCTTCTGACCTCCCTGCTCCTGCCCCGGGACTGCCCCACTGCTAAATCCCCCTCCTCGCCGCTTGCAGCTCGGGAGAGTGCAGGATCCGTCCCCCCAGCACCTCTCCGCATCCCTGGTGTTACCCCACCATGCCCTGGGGCAGGATGGACCCTTATCCCTTCGGGATGTTTTCCAGGGGACAGGGGCTGGTAAAGTGCCAGGTGGCCTTGGGACTGTCCCCGTCCTGTTTACCAAAACCTCGCTTGCCTCCTTAAACACGCTTTYGCCTCCCCATCGCCATCCTGGCTACTAGCTCTTTCCCAGGGGCATAAACCCACCAAACAGCGGGAAAGGAGGTGACCTGGGACAAGAAACAGCGTCCCCAGAGCCGCTGCTGCCGGCTGGCACAGCCAACRCCACCGTCACGCCGGAGTCGTGGCAGGTCGCGGAGGGAACACGAGAGATGGGTGCATCTCGGTTTATCGCTGCTGAAGGCACCAAGCTGCCCCAAGCACAATAAAGCGGCGGGGCGGTGCCTTTTGCAGAGCACTTGGGACGAGGAACCTGCCCCGGGGGGGAGCCTGGCACCTCGGCAGGCATCGCACCCCCTGAACGGTGCCCGGCGACTGGGGTGGGCTCTGCAAAGCGTGCCGGGGAGYAGGGGGCACAGCTCCCACCGCTTCCCTAGCTACAAGCCAAGCCGTGCTTTGCTCCCGTGGGCCAAGCCATGAGTGACCAGCTCTTTCCTTCCCACTGCCAGAGCAGGAGCAGCTCTCTCTCCCCCTCTGCTCCGGAGCCAGCTGGATCCCGGGGTGTAAGGTAGGACTGGGGGAGCCACCTTTTTCAGTACGACCCCCTCGGTTGACTGCCTGCGGCTGGACAATTGCCGAGGCTGTGCCTTGGTGCTGGTACAAAAATGCTTTGTGTTTGGCGAGTGGTCCCCGCTGGGAAAGGAGAGTAGCCCRTACCTCTGTGTGACACCATGCATTGGTGTCACCGCACGCTGGAGGACGTGTCACTGCGATTCTATGTGTCCCTTAACCAGCATGTCTATAATGGCAACAAAAAGCTAAGTGCAGGCGAGGTTGAGGTGTGTGGTAATAGCTATGGCAGAAATCTCCACAGCTGGCTGGACTTTCTGGGAACTTTTGGAAATCCTGCCATAGCTTTGTGGTTTTTTAACAACCTCTGAACCTTATCAAAGTGCACAAAAGGCCACAGGCTTCCTATTTGCAAGGGCCGCATTAGGAAAACAACAGCCGCTCCTGCCAAACCTGGCTTGACCCTGCCTCTTGGCCCCCAAACCTCGCCACCGAGCCCTGCATCACGGGCACCCTCGGGGTGGTCAGCTCCTGCTGATGACCCCGTGCGTTGCAGGGGACAGAGCTTGTCCACAGCGAGTTCGTTTTTGGTGATCTCCTGGGACAGCACTAAGTTAGGCTGTTTCTCCATGTTTCTCCATGGAGGGTCTTGCTTGGCCTGGAAGGAATTCCCTGTCTCCAGGTCGCATTCCCTTATGCATCTGTAGTGTGTCTGTAGGTGCCGTAACATACGGCTCCRGGCCCTGCAAACCCAGGACAGACGTCAGACTGGTAAGAATCGTTTAAAGCAAGTGGGGACACATCCCAAAGGTCCTTGTGCCACCAGGGMAGAGAGCGAGAAGCTGCACGGCAGCTGGGTTCCCGGCCCGGCCGCGGGCTGGGGAGCGGCGGGGCTGAGCTCGTGCTGGGGACTCCACGTCTGTTCCCAGTCAACTGCTCGGAAAACAACAGCTCTGGTCTCCGATGGCAGCCACGGACCGAGGACAACCTGGCTTGGTCCTCGCTGTAGAATTTAGTCCCGGTGCTGCAAACCGCACGTATGCGGAACCCCCCCAGCATTTCTCAGTGCCTCTGATGCCAGCAGATTTGGCAAGGGTCACCTCTACAGCCTGAGATCCCTGTCTCCCGCAGTTCCTCTCTGGCTCCAGATGTGATTTTATCATACGTCTGGCGGGAATTAGGCTAAAACCCTTCCCTTGCACACAGGGACCACCGAACGGGCAGGGGCAAGGGCTCTGACACCCGGACTCATCCCCGGCAGGGCGATGTGGAGGGGGCACTGGGTGTCCTCTTCCTCCGAACCAGCCCAGCCTGCCCGGTCAGGACACGCCAACCTGCAACCCGCGCCCTGCCCGCTCTATTTTACCATCAAAACAAGCCATAAATCTCCTTGCACAGAGCTGGAAGGTGCAATTGCTTTTCTGCGGTGCAGGTTTTTCCTTGCACGATTTGTAGCATCACGTGAGGGAAATCTGTAAGTAAAAGTCAGGCTGGRGCCATTTATAACGGCAGCGCCGTGATTGTTACTGCTGACAGCTGCAATTACAGGCACTCCCTTCGGTCGCTCCTCGCTGGGGCAGAGCGGAGCCAGCGCCAGAGCAGGGAAGGGGTCGGAAGCGGCTTTTCTGGAGCTGCGTCCCCTCTCCAGTGGGCCTTGTCACCCATGGGCAGTGCTCAGGGAGGGCTTGGGGGGGGATGTAGGATGCTCCTCAGTAAGGAGAGCTCATTGAACACATCAGCTGGTGCTCACCTCCATGGCCACGTCATCAGCTGGTGCTCACCTCCATGAGCAGGACATCAGCTGGTGCTCACCTCC
>JASVER010000113.1:607221-622472 GCA_030449065.1 Oceanodroma leucorhoa
CATCAGCTGGTGCTCACCTCCGTGGGCACGTCATCAGCTGGTGCTCACCTCCATGAGCAGGACATCAGCTGGTGTTCACCTCTGTGGGCAGGACATCAGCTGGTGCTCACCTCTGTGGGTACGTCATCAGCTGGAGCTCACCTCCATGGGCAGGACATCAGCTGGTGCTCATCTCCGTGGGCACAACATCAGCTGGTGCTCACCTCCGTGGGCAGGACATCAGCTGGTGCTCACCTCCATGGGCAGGACAGGGGATTGCCCGGGGGCTGTGCAGGGACAGTGGCCCCAGATAACCCCAAGGTGGGCTGCAGGTGAGGGCAGCATCCCCAGCGGGTCGCTGCGGGGCACACCTTGCCAACACTATGGTCTAGATCTCCTGCCTGTGAGATGTCACAGTGCTGGGGAGCTGCCAGGGGATTTGAGAGCCGGGTTCCTGTGCCCGGTGCAAGACCGGAGGGATGCAGAGCCAGGCGCGGTGCGAGCAGGGGATGGGTGGGCAGCAGGCCTTGCCTGGGGGAGATGGAGAGCACAAGRAGGGACGTCTGTGGCCTTGCAGGGACAGGGCAGTGACAAACGGAGCCGTTGCTGGCTGCCTGCTGCTGCAAGGAGATGTGAGACGAGGGGGAGCCGGCAAGAGGCGGGGGAGCGTGGAGGCGGCAGCCCTGCAGCAGCCGARCCTCAGTGGGGCTTTCCTGCTGAACGCCTCGGCAACGTCTTCTCAACGCAGCGTCAGGGGAACCGAAACGTCCGAAGGCGAGCTAAATGTCGTAATTAGCTTAGGTGAAAAAAAAAACCCTTAAGAAGTGACTTTTTATTTTGCTGTTTTCAATGAATAACACCTAGGGTTTTGTTTCAAAACTAAGGGCTCTGCTGGGGTTTATGCACATACATGAAAAAAGATGGGAAAGAGGATGGATGGAGCAGGAGGCTGAGTAAAGTGAAACAAAAATGAAGCTTTTTGTGTTTGTTTCACACCAAGCAAAACATTCTAGGTCAACCAAACCGAAATTTCTCCTTATGTTTTTCATTTGAATTTAGAAAACAAAATACCATACCCCAAATCCAAAAGACTTAGYGGGGAGATATCTCTCTCCATGGAAAGATCCACTATTTGCACAGCTCCAGTTGCAACCTTTGAACCGCTGGCCAGCCGCCGTGTTGCAACCACGCTGTTGCTGATATCAGCCCAGCCAGGCTTCAGGCACGCTTGGGGAGCCGTGCTTGGCACCTGGCAGAGGAGTTTTTCCATCAGGGTTTAAGAGGTTTAATGATATGCCGGGGAGAGGAGAGATTTATGCACTTCTGAGGGGGCTTACRCATTCCTTTTCCATTGCGGCTACTGATTTGTATTCACCACGGCACGGGAATTTATGGAAGGAGGGAATCGATGTTTTATTGATATCTAAAAAACCTATATGATGGATGTGCTAATTACATGCTTTTCTCCCAGATCCCCTTTATTATACACAAACAAATGGCCCCGGTGCTATAATGAATGCAGGTAAAATGTGCAACGGAGCTGAACTCTGCGGAGGTGTTGCACGCAGAGGAGACCTTGCTTATGCCGGGGCAGAGACCTCGGCCCTTTGTTTAGCGTCTTCCCCGGCCAGTATTGAGTTTTGTTTTCCCGTTGCCTGTGACACTATTTCCATTTCACTGAAATCACCTCCCTTGCCAGGGCACGGCTCTTGCAGCCATGCTGCGGGCTCCTGGCTGCTACGGCATCTATCAGCTCCCCAAAATATTGAGCAGTGTGTGCGTTTCCTCTGGCTTGCTAACAGAGGAGACACGCATAGGGTAAAAAATGAGCAGGTTTTTTTTTCATGTCTCTGCTAAAGCGATGAGCGTGGGGAGTAGAGGGGCAGCGGTGGGTGGTCACCTCCCCTCCTCCCTCTCCCACTGCCAGGGCGAAGGCGAGCCGGGTGCCGTGACACATATCGTGTGTAGCCATACATGTAAAAAAACCATATTCCAGATGCAAATCACAGCTTGAGACAGGCACACGCCACCCCATCCCTGTCTGACGAGCCGGGCGCAGCTCCAGCCCGAGCCCCACGCGAGCCCTCCTCCTGCGGGACCGGGCAGGGAAGGATGGCTCTGCTCGACGCGGGGAGGCCGCTGTGCTCCGGGGTCTGCTTCCTGCGCGGGGGACGTGGGGTTTGGGGAACCACCAGAGCAGCGAAAGGACCTTCTCGGTGCAGGACCCAGAATATGGTAGCACCATAGAAGAGAAGGTGAGATAAAGCACTGAGCCCGAAGCATCGCACTGGCGTGCCGCCTGCCAGAAACTCACGGCACGGCTTGGTTTTTCACAGTGAGGACTTTGTGATCGTGAGGGCCAGCAGAAAAGCTCTTGGCCATCAGCCTCGTGTCCCGCGAAGAGGAGGCTTTGGCAGGCAGCTGCCACCCAAGCAGCTCCAGGCTTCATCAGTGGGCAAAGCCTGTCCCAGCCTGGGGGTCCCCGGCTTTGGGGGAGCTTGGTGGTGCCCCACGGGCATGTTTGGTAAAGGCTCTCTCAGGAGTGGGTCCCCCCTCGGTCCCTCCTGTGCCCCGGGCACAGGAGCTCCCACACAGGGATGGTGGGAGGCACGATGGGGAGGAGGCTTCTCCCCCCGGGGGTGCGGGGGGCAAATCTCCCAAGAAGAAGCAATGAGGGAGACGAAGGAGATGAGAGCAGTGGGACGAGGACACAGGCAACGAGTAGCCTGGAGGAGCTCAGGAGAGAGGAGGGGACATTTATTAACCAGAGGAGCAGCTCTGCCCGCAGCGGAGGCAACGGGTGCCGGGTCGAGGCGTGCTGGGGGCTGTGCTATGGGAGGGGAGCGTGCCTGGGCTTCCCCCATGCCCCTCGCCTTTGGGAGGGCACACGTGTCCCCCACCTGCAGCCTGCTCCCCCTCCCTAGACAGGTGTCTCCCGCACCAAAATGCATGGCCGCAAACAAACCAGCTCTTAATTGCCTCTTTCTCCTTTTGTTGTTGAAAAAAAAATACGTAATCACAGCTTAGCTCGCAGGGATCCCTTCAGATGTTCCTTTCAGGCTGGCCGGGGTTTGGTGTGCGCAGCGGCCTCTGCCCTCTGCAGAGGGACAATGACAGGTCTCCAGGCTGACCGGCAGGATGGATATGATAATTATACAGGGATATTTTTTCCTTGCTCGGCACTGCTGGTCACAGCCTGTTATTGTGTCTCTGCGATCCCAGCGTGGGACCTGGGGCTGACCCACGCGCGCAGCTCGTGCAACGGTTTCTTTACCCGCAAGGTTTTCTTTACCCACCAGATTTTCTTTACCACTCGGTGCCCTTAATGCTTCTGTTTTTGTGCGCTCTGCAGCCAGGGGCTGGGAGAACGGGCCGAATTTGGCCCGGCTCATACTGGGATGACTGGGGCTCTCCCAGTCCTGCACCATTTCATGTTTGGCGGGGGTGGTTGGTGCGTCCGGCACAAGGGCATCGGCACTGGYGTCCCCCGAGCCCCGGTCCTGCCCTCTCCCAGGCTGCTGGGGACCAGCAACTAAATAAAGATCATCCCGCAGAGCAGGCGCAGCGTGTCTGTGCCCAGCATCCCCATCCTCAGTGTTTCCACTCCAGGCTCCTAAAACCTCCACGGGTGCCTTGCATCAAACCTGCTCCCACGCCTGCCAAAGCGAGGGGGTGGAAGGAAGGATCAGGCCCTCGGTGCAGTCGCTCTTTAAAAAAAAGGCAAGGAAAAAGTGAGAGAGATCTAGTAGGAGCTGTAAGTGCTCTAGCAAAAAAAAACGGCAAGGTAGCGAGGCCTCTCTCACCATGGAGACGAGCCGGAGAGCGCGCGGAGGCTGTGCGCTTGGGTTAATTTGCTGCAAGTACTTTTTCTAAGCTAAGGGAGGGTTTCATCCTGCCAGCCTGCCCCTGGGCCTGTCCCTTGCCGAATGCTGGTGGGCTCGGACCAGGCRATGCTTCCCCATGGCGAGCGGGGCTGGTCGGGACGATGCAGCCAGCTGGATGGAGCCAATCGGCTTCTGGTGGAGAGCGGTGGGGAGGACGAGTTCACTGTAAATATTGCGGTCTGTTTACGAGGCTGGAGAGGAGTTATTATTTTTTATTTGCAAGCAGCAGAGCCAAGCTGTTTCTGTCTTCCCTCCCTCACTCCTGGTTCGAGCCGGGGCTTCATCCCCCCTGCACAGGCAAGGACGCTGCGGGGGCTGCAGACCCGCTCACAGGGCACCCTCCTTCTCCTCGGCAGGCAGCCCTGGGCAGAGGGGGTGCTTGCAGGCACGACCCCGGCTCCGGCACAGCCGAGCCCATCTCTGCTCTGGTACTGAGCAGAGACTGGGGCTGCACGGCCCCTCTCGCATGGGCTGGTCCCCTCCTGCTCCGTGCAGGGCTATGATGTAGCTACGCTCCCGCCGTTGGACCCTGACCCCCTTCTTGTATGCATAGCCCAGGGACGGGGACATTGCTGTGGCTTGGTGGCCCGGTGGGAGAGTGGTGGTGGCCCTGCAGGGCCATGACTTGGGGCTCCAGTGATGCTCCAGCTTGCTGCCCTGGCTGTGTTGGGGYTTTTTTCCCCCTAAGTAAAACCTCCCGCACCCAGTGGGGCAGGGAAGGGGCTGTGATGGGAGTAAGAGAATAAAAGCCAGCTTCTTTCTGGCTCTGATGGGAGGTCTTTTTTTCCACAGCTCCTGCATTTCCCACTGAAAGCCCCAGGATGGACAGAYGGGTCCGTGCATTGCTCACAGGCTGCGTGAATAAGTCTGCCGTGTCTGGGAYGTGGCCGGGAGACCACCAGCAGCTGTGCGGCTGGACCACGGCACGCGTGGGATGCACCTCCATCCTCATCCTCGCACCCGGGGGAATGAGAGGAGCGCACCCAACACCCCGTGCTTCGGAGCAAGATGGGGACCTCTAAAACCATGGGGCAAAACCCCGGCTTGCTGCTTGCYCCTCTTCGCCTCAGTGCGCCCACCCGTAAGACGGGGTCACGCCGTGGGGCAGCCCCCCCCATGCCACGCAGCGGGCCGGGGGGAGCAGCGGCCGGAGAAAGAGTGGGTGGGGGCACTGCCAGGGTGGCCGGGGTTCCCCCGGGGCCTCAGGGCTGCCATTTGCTGAGGCCGGGGGCGGAGGAGGGAGATGGACTCGACAGCTGTGCCAGGGAGGGGGGAAACTTTCCGTCCGAAGTGGATACCGGGCTAAATATAAACCGCCTTTGGGATGGCGCTTGGCCGGGACCCCCGGAGCGGCGGGYAGGGCCGCTGCCGGCACCCTGCACCCGCACCCCGGGAGGGCGCTGGCTGCCGTCCGGCACCCCCCGGCCCGCCACCGAAGGGCTCCCCCCGGCCCGGCCCGGAGCCGCGGGCGGCCTGCGAGTGCCCTCCAGCGGCAGCGGGGAGCCGGCGGGTCCCGCCCGGGCCGGGCCGGCCGCCGCGGGGGCGGTGGCACCGGCCCCCGGGGAAGCACCTCGGGGGACGCGGGTCCCGGCCGAGGGCAAAGCGGGGTTTGGGGGCGCGGGGTGCTCGGGGGCGGAGAGGGCTGACGTTTGGCAAAGGTGTTAAAAAGCTTGCGGGCGCGGGCAGCCGGGTGCTTGCGGCAGTCGGGTGCTCGTGTTCAGCCACACCGGCAGAGCCGCGGGCGAGGGGTTACAAAGCCGAGCTCAGGGGACGCGCCTCCTGCTCGCCGACATGCTGCTCCTGCACCCGCGGCCGCCCCGGAACCCTCGGGCGCGGCGCGCGTTTCCCACGGGCGGCCCGGCCGCGCGTACCGAGGCGTGAGGGGGACCGGCGCGGCGGGCGGACCGGGCGGGCGGCGGGCCGCCATGGCGTCGCCCCCGCTGGCGGCAGCGGTGGTGGCGGCTGCGGCCGGGAGCGGCGGCGAGGYGAGCTCGGGCTCCGAGGAGACGGGGACGGTGCCGCCGGGCCGCGACCTGGCCGCGCTCTTCGAGCAGGCGGCCGAGCGGCTGCCGGCGCTGCTGCCCGCCGCCAGCAAGGAGCAGCTGCTCTACCTGTACGCCCGCTACAAGCAGGTGAGGCGGGACCGGGGCGGCCCGGCACGGCCGGCGGCCTGGGCCCCGGTACCCCGCGGCCAGCGCCTGCCTGCGGGCGGGGCCGGGGGCCCGGGCGGAGGAGCGGGGCGGGGGTCGGCCCGGTACCCGAGTGGCCGGGCCTGGGGCTCTCCCGGGGCCGCCGGTCAAGGGCCTGGGCGGCCGCTGCACAAAACGGGGTGATGCCGAGTGGAAAAAGTTGTGTCGGGGGGTGCGGGGAGCAGGGCTGCGGGCAGGTTTCTGTCCAGCACGAAGTTCGGTGCCGCTGGCTTYGCCTGAGGTAAAGGCAGACGAAGTCCGATGGGAGAGAGTCGTGCTAAATTCATCCCTAGTTCTGGTTCCTCGCCTTCCCCCTCGCTCGGCGTGGGCAGCCCTAACGCCCCGCCGCTCGCCTCCGCCGCGGAGACGTCGGTTTGCCCTCAGCGGACCGCGCGGTGGATTGCAGTCGGGTGTTGGCGTGGAGGATTTGGCCTTTGTCGTTGGCTGTGACAGGTCACCGGTGGGTTGGTGGCCTGTCCGAGTGTCCACTGAGTCTCTGCGGAGCGACTCGTTTGGTGACTACAGCTGCCTTGCCTGCGTCTGCCGGGCTCCCTGCGTACGCTGGGAGGGTGACAAGGCGAGCCAGGCGGGCTGGAGAAGGTGGTTGAGTGGTTTGCAGGGCTGGCGCTGGTGCTCACCTCCCCGTTAGAGACATCGGGGGTCTGCAGCAATGACCCAGGTGTGAGCATTAAATCCTTGGGGTTTTGATGTGACCGCACAAAGGACGTGCCTATGCAGATCTGTCTGTGGAGGGCCTTAGAGTGGACTGGGAAACTAAACTGGTTGGTTGTAGTTATAACGTTGGACGTGACTCCTTTTCCCATCCAGTCCATGTTGAATTGAGCGAGCTCTAGGATGCGTCCTTTGGGGATACACAGTGTAACTTTTTTGCTGCTCCTGTGGGAGAATTTATGTAAAACAAACCAAAAAAGCACCAGTTTAGATACAAAGGACTGTAATAATCACCTAAACTGGAGAAACAGAAAAATTGTAAGTATTGTTACATCTGGAAGACTAAAGAGTAAAAGTACAAATATGACTCAGGTGTGTGGCAAGAGATGCTGCCTTGACTTGAAAACTGATTGTGGAACTGAATCCCACCTGTTTGGATTAATAGTCGAAATTGGGTGTGCACATCTTCCACGTGATTTTCCTCCCATATGGAATACCCTTGTCCTACTACTGYCACTTACAAGTGCTTTCATTTTTTAATGCAATATTTAATTATCCTCTAAGCTCCTGGGCTGTGGTTTGTGGACATGAATTGTATTGAAAGCAGACCGGTCATGTAAGGTTTTGCTTTCAGATTTTTCTTGTGCTTAAACAGGTCTCCAGGTTTCCCTTTCCCTTTTTAAGAAAAAGGAGGATAGAAAAAAAATACTAGGAGAACTTTCAAGAATAATAAGAACATGCCTAGGATGAGATGAAAAGAAAGGGTGGTTTTACTCTTCTGTAATTTTTTTGTCTRTATTCTCAGGAGATTTGTTGCAAATAACCCCTTATTTTTCGCTYTGTTGCAAATGCTTTGTAACTGTCCTAGGTGGAAATGGGAAGGCATTACTTGCGTACCAGCTTGTGATTGTCAACAGACTCCAGAGGGTTTCCTGCTGTTAGCTCTGTAAGACCAGTAAGGTGTTTAATGTTCAAAATTACTTAAATCAGGAGCTATTTCACAGCAGTTTTGATACAAGTCAGAAAATGTGCTAATTAGCACCGTGTCAGCACAGATTTCTAGTTGCCTTCAGCTGAGGGGAACAGGGCACTTCTGTCCTCTTCTCCGCTGTCCCTCTTGGCCCTGGCCAAGCAGGATGCAACAGCAAGTGCCTTTGTGCTCCTTGGTTTCAGGCTGTGCTTGGCTCCTGGGTTTCCGTGCCTTTGGCTGCCCAGTGCTGTCCAGAAAGGTGCCATCCCTGTTACACGGTGCCTGGGAGGGTAGTGGTGGCGGTGGAGGTGGGAGAAGTTTGCTAGCACAGCTACTGCAGGATTATGCTCTGCTAACTTTGAGTTTTGCAGCATTTTGTGCTTTAAATCAAAATGAGGGCGCTTAATGCAAGTTTTCTCTATTTAATTATAGCAGCTGTATCAGTATGCGTAATGGGCTGCTAATATATTACTCCGGTGGACAGTAGTATTGCTAGCACACAAAAGGTGCTGACTCAGATCTGTCCACTGTCCTTGATTTGGCATCCTTGTCTTTCCTCAGTTTAGTGTTTTATGTCACTAAGGGCTTTGATTTAAGGTACAGCACCATCATAAAAGAGGTAACAGTAACAGCTGAGCTCTCTGTTAAAATACTGTATATTATTTATTTCAAACTGTTTGGGTATATAGGCTTTTTCCTGGAATTTTATTACCTTTTATTGGAGGCCATTTCAGGATTTTATTACTTTTCTCTCTGATTTTGTTTATGTGTCAGAGACTTGAAAATAAGGGAATTGCTTAGTTGTCATCTCCAGTGAGGTTTTTAGAAGATGTTGCTGAGTTTACGACTCTGCCCCAGAACAGGAGGAAGAACAGACTAGTCAGTAGGGCTCTGGACTGGGAYTGATTTTCTGTTTCTCCCCCTACTTTCTGTGTGGCTTTAGGCAAATCACTTGAGTCTGTAGTGGTGAAGTGAAGATAGCGCTTGCCTGTCGTGTTGTGGATGCAAAAAACTGAGGTTCAGAAACTGTAGTAATGGAGACCAATGTAGTGGTCATAATTCAGAGAGGGGAGGGAATCCAGAACTTGCTGGAAATGATCAGACTGAAAAAAACTGCCCTGCCAGGAGGATGTGCCAGTTCCTAAGTAAATGCTGAGAGGTGCAGGCAAGCTGGAAGTCCAGTGCCGTTGGCAAAACGGGGCTTGTGCTGTCTCTGAGTGTAGGCTCAAGAATGTAATCCCATTTTTGCATGATGTCTTTCAAATATTGTAGAACGTGGTGCCACAAATCTGCCCTGAAGACAGGAGTTTCTGCCTGCAGCTTCCTGTCGCACGGAGCGGCGTGATGGCGCTGACTCGGTGTTACCAATGTCACGCTCTCTGTCTCTCTGGGACATACAGCCCCTTAGTCATCAGGGCCAGGACCCCTTGCCTTCTTGYGGTTGATGTTTGCTTGTTCTTCCTTACGCCCCACTTTCAGTCAGTTGAGTACAGGGCTTTCCCATGGGTCGGGGCAGGTTAATGGGGCAGAGCTTTGGGCAGGAACAGGCAGGAATTCCTGTCTTGCCAGAGAAATTCAGCTTRCTTGGCCTGTGTACAGTTAGAGCTTAGTCCTGCTGTCCATGGAGGTGAGTTCTGTTCTTGTTACTACTCCATAGGGAGCTGCAAATATGATTCACTTTACAAGATTTACAGCCAGGTAAGAATAKTTGGCTGGAACTCCCTGCTGTATAAATGTATAAGTCGAAAAATTAGCAAAGAGCTGTTTTACCACCACCACCGGGGGTGGGGAGGGGGCGTGATCAGTGGTGGAGTGATGTGTAAGGAGAATCTCAAGGTTTCTCACAGTCTGGGCCAGCAGCTGAAGTTGTATGTGGATGGTATGCAGCGCTAACACGYCTCTGAGAATCTGTCTGTCCGAGCACTCTTCTGAGTGTTGTGACCTTCAGCTCTCAGGTGCAGGCTTCATCCAAGGTTTCTAAATTTCCATTTTGGCCACAAATGGAGACRTCTGCAGACATTTCCCATTTGGAGCTGCCTGGGTCATCTTTGTACRATTCATGAGTATAATGCCTGCAGGCGACTCTGCATGCAGAAGCAATACGGGGGAAGTATTTAAWGCATTCTGGCTGTCGTCTTTTTTTAATGCAGTTGATGAACTGTAAATGAGGAGAGCTAAGCATCAAGTGACCAGTCAGCCCCCTGGAGACCATCAGTAATTATTCTGTGGACACAGAATGAGAAACTCTGACTTGAAATACTAATACGGGCTCTTGTCTTTCTGCTGGTTATGGAGAAAAACAGCTTTTGAGGCCCTTCTTCACAAAATGCCACCCCCCCAGTATTTGCCATGAATTCACACGGGCATGTTTAGCTAAAACTCCCCGTCCTCAGCTCTCAGGCTTGGGTCCAATCTAATGTTAGATTCCCGGTTGGTTTCTGRTGCCTTGTGGAGTCTTGCGGCAAAAAGAGGGAAGCCAAAACCTTTATTTTCTTCTTTCCAACAAACCCATTGCAAGCCTTTTTAATATATCTTAAAATAGCAAACAGGGCACAAGTGCACTTTTTTCCCCTTTTAATGGATGAAATTTAACTACTGTTCCTTGATTTRTATTACTATCGATGTTACTAACGGTCTTTCCCAATGCTGGAACAGCCTTTGAATGCCAAATCTAAAGAGAGAAAAATGCTGTTGTGTTTTGATGATGGTAGTGGAAAATTAATATTAAAACAGATGAGATTTTTTTTTATCCAACTTGGCCAATTTTTGCAGGCTAGATGTTGAACTAAAGAATTGCCAAGCAGGCATTTTCCATACAGGTAATGAATTTGCGTTTTATTTCCATGTTTGTTTTGTTTTTTGAAACAAGTGGTCTGCTCTGAGCACAGGGGAGAACCTTTACAGTCCAACATGAATCGTGACTGATTTATAGGACTTAACTGTTTCTAGCTCTTTTTCCTATTTCTCCATGAAATGCGATATGTTGTTTCAAAAGCCAGCTAAGATGTTCTAATTTGAATGAATTGCTCACTGGGAGACAGTCAGATGTACAGAAAATTAATTTCAGTTACAGTCACTCATATCCTCTAACACTTTAAATGAAAACATAGTGTAACTAATAAATATCCTTCAGCATGGGCATGCTCTCTTTAAAGCCTGATGAATGATTCCATCCTCAGCATAAAATCCTCATCCTGTTAAGGTGAAGAATTGTTAGTTGATTTAAGCACTTCACCTGCCTGAACACTTGAGCATATTTCATWAGACATTTGATGAATGCAGTTGAGTTTTGCTTGGCTAACAAAATGTTCAACCAGCAGCCCTTGCCCACCTCCAGAACRTACCTGTGTTCCCTGCCTGGCGTCTGTTTAAATACTCCATCCGTGGTAACTGCTTCCCAGGGGCTGTTGCATTTGGAGCTGTGGTTCTGCTCTGGCTTCTACAGTCTTTCATCCATCATACCTGTGGGGTATATAGCACTTTCATTTAAAAAAAAAAGTAAATTTAAAAAAAACCCAAACAAACCCMAAACCCCCCATGTTTTGTGTAAATTCATTCCCTATCACAATGCTATTTTCATTTCAGTTAGATTCATTTTACCAGTGACAGCTGTGTGCAAGGGRCTTTATTTCCTATGAGAAAGGGGCACTGATAACAGCCAGACCTGGTGGCTCCTGACCCATATTCCCTGGCTCTTCCAGGCAGGGGCAGAGGCACATTCACTTATACGTTCTCCTGAGCTGACTTCAAGAAAATATCTCTGTTACCCAAATCTCAACCTGCTAATTACTCTGTTCTTGAGGCAATTGTCRGCGCTGGCCTCATTGCAGGAATGCGACTGTGCCTTCGGAGCCCTGGGCAGCCGTAGCCTCTCTGTTCCCCTTTGTGGGCAGCTTACAGAGGGGATATGGCTGCCAGGCTTCCCGGCCGTGAGAGGAGGGGCTTTGTATTTGTCCCAAGAGTACACCACCCTATGGAAAACTGCCTGAATCCCACTGGCACCAACTCCATTTTACACTGGCTATAAGATTTTTTTTTTCCTTATATCCACCCAGCAGTTCTGGCTCGTTCCCTTGCTTCCTTGTGTTTCTTATTTCTCCCCCCACATTTTAATTTCTGGCTTGCTTCTGACAGACTGGTTCATCTCCGGCACTCAGGCCTTGACTTGTCTCTCACGCAGTGCTTCCTATGCAGCCAGATGCCTCGGAGCAAATTCAGAAGCTGCTTGGCATTCCTTTGCTCTGAGTTTGTCCCCTTGCCTTCCAGAGGACCTTGAAAATAATTAAGCAAAGTCTGTTTACTTGAGCTTTGTGCGGAAGCAGATGAATTTCAGCCTTAATGAATAATCATCTCTGTAGAAACCCTAATCAACAGAATTTTTCTTGATACTGGTGGAGGATGAGGCATTTGGCTAGGTAATAAACATAACATTAAGTGAGAAATCACTTGCTGGTTATCCCTGTTGGGTAATGCATGCAAAAGAAATGAGCTGCATAAGAAAATTGCTTCCCTTGCATCACGCAAAGAAAACACAGGGATGCAGAGGTGCTGATAAYTGCGAGAGCGCTAAAATGAGGGCAAGGTGGGGCTGAGTTGTGTCAGTTCTTTCCCTCAAAAACCTTTCCTCTGGCACAAGAACAAAATTACCCTGAAACCATCAAACCCACTATTTCCTTATGCAAGTCCCCTTCCTTTTACTTTGTTCTAACAGAAGGAAATTTCTTTTCYTTAGGTGAAATTTGGAACCTGTAACACTCCCAAGCCAAGCTTCTTTGATTTTGAGGGAAAGCAGAAATGGTAAGAAGAAATCCTTGTAATTCCTAGCAATTTCTGGCTCTACTTTTTGTTGCCTCTTGTCTCATCTGTTGACAGATTATGGACCTAGAGGATGTCAACTCTGAGTCTGCCACTGAACCAGCTTTAAAATCCTTTGTTTAATAGGGAAATATTTGCTGCTACGCCTGATGCAGACATGAAATACCTGCATTTACCTTGTTCATTCAGAATTAGCCTGCATACAACAAACATTTTTTGAAAATAGCTACAGCTTTACAAACAGTGTTACTTTGTGAACACAAACTATGTTCCAGCCTGGATCAGGATCCCCTGAAAGATCCTTTCACAGCAGAGCGCTGCACTGACAGTGGCCATTCATGGCTTCAGAGAAAGATTGACCATTTCAAACTGAATGAAAGATGGCTTTGCACCCCCTGAAAGTATTTAGATGAATCTGTTCACTGTGTTCCACTGATGACACTATAAAAACACATTGTGCTGTCTCCGAGCGGCTGGCTGATGTTTTGCTCTCTCTCCTAGGGAGGCTTGGAAAGCCCTGGGAGACACCAGCCCTCATCAAGCTATGCAGGAGTATGTTGCTACAGTGAAAAAACTGGACCCCAGTTGGAATCCACAGGTAGGAAACATGAAAATATTGTTCAGAAAACAAACCAGCATTTGTCTTTGTGAAGCTGACAATGGTTCAGCTTCACACAGATTTTAATTGCTGCGTGGCAAACTTCACTTTGAGCAGATTAAAGTCTAAATTTATTTTTAAAACTCTCCTTTTGTTATGACTGAAACATGAAGAACCATCTCTTTCATTCATAATTATCTTCATCACAGTGAGCGCATGCACAGGRTTGGTTTGGATATAGTGATCTAATTTATTTTGCTTTTATTGGTTCATGCTGTATTTAGCATGTAAAGATACTTTTTATCCTTTTCTCATCTTTCTCTTTTCAACTACTATTTAAATGTTGATCAATACAAAGTAATCTCCATGAAAGTGACATGAACTGAATGATCAATTCTAAAAATGTTTCCTTTTTGTTTCGATGCAGCAAATTACCAAATCTGATTATGATTAGGTACTCCAACATAACAAGTGTATTTGTAAGTCCTGTATGTGTGTGTTATAGGGAGACTGTACTGTCATTTTAATTAATCTGTCTTTCATCTACCAAGTTTATTACTTGATTGAATATTTAAGGATATCTCCCTGTTTATAGACTGATTTTTATACCCTTTTTAAAGAGGATTGCTCTTTAGAAAAAGTATTGCCTTTGATTGGAGATAGAGTGGAGATATTTCACTAATAGCAAAATGCTGAAGGCATGGTAATTTCTTTTCACGGTAGGAAATTGATTCTTTTTTGGTCCTGCGCTTTGGAAGCAAAATCTTGTGTGAGCACAAGCCTATGAATCAAGAATTTGATTCTCAGTTGCCTTCAGATGCTGTTATGGAGACTTAAGAGTAATTGTTTTTTCTTCACTAGTTCATGTTTCATGGCGTTGATCCTGTTTTTGCACCAAAGAAATATCGTCATTTAGAGGAAACCCTTTTTAATGCCCTTGGGGAATATAGTTTTATGTGCTGTGCAGTGCAGTTAGCAATGTGCTGTGAAGTGCAGTTAGCAAAAGCTAGTTGCATGCTGTGTAAATTCTTGTCCAATCTAAAATTCTCATACAGAAATAAAATAATTTTASAAGAATCCATGTACGATCCTGAATGAAATGTCTAGAAGTGTAAAGTGAAACATATGAATATTCATTAAACAATGAAAAAAAAACCAAACCCCAAAACACCCAACACTTTCCTGAATTTTTATGGGTGGAGCTTCTGTTCATAAAAAAACTTATCATGCATGGTGACAAGCTTAGCTTTGGGTATTCCCTTCACTTTCTTCCCTCAGAAAAATACTCATTGTCACAGGTGTGGCCTTCAGGTTACAAAGCTGTCAGCTAGGAAAGTGGAATAATCCGTTAGGTGGGTTTTTTTTTTTAAATATTTTTAAGAAGCCATATAGCAAACAAAGAATGGTTTGCAGCGCTGCTCCTCCCTTCTTCCCCTAAGGTGAGGAATGAATGCGTGTGAGCATGTTTCTTCCATTGCTGTCCTTGCATAAGCCTGTCCCCAGGACTCAGCAGAAACTAGGCTGTGCTGGCTAATGCCGTTGCACCAGCGTGTTTGCTCAGTCGTGCGTTGCTCYGTCCTCCCTTTTTGAACAGTTGATRCAAGAAGTGTGGGCTTGCAGGRGGAGAGCAATGCTGGAGCTTGAACAGAAGTTTCTGTGAAGATGGCAGGGCTGAGTTGTCAGAGTGGTTTAAAGAAAAGTGATTTTCTTTCTTCAGATGCTTTTGTTGCAGTATTTAATAGCTGTGCTTCTCTCATTCATGTATGCATATATTTCTCGACTTTTTCAAGCCAATGATTGTTTTCCTCTGTGTGGTCTCAGTGCACTCCGTGCTATAACGCTGAGGAAAATCCATAGGGCGTTACCTGGTTTACTGTCCCTGCACCACTGCACAGGTGCCACATTTCTTGTCCTGGCTCTTTGCTTTTCCTGCGCCTTGCCTGTGACGGAGCTAGAAACCTGTTAAGAGATCTGAGCGCTTTACATTGAAGGAATATGCTCAAGTGCAGAAAGGCCTGGCAGAGGAAGTTACATTAGCAGAGATCATAATTTAAAAGTTAGCAATGTCACCTGTATTTTAAAGCTTTCTTTGAAAGAAGTCACCTATCCTTCCTACTACATCTTCCTTTTAATCCCACTTTCAT
>JASVER010000113.1:622534-675529 GCA_030449065.1 Oceanodroma leucorhoa
CCCCCCCCCCCAACCAAATCCACCTTCTGGAGCCACGAGAGGGAGCTCTGTTCTTTAAAATGATGGAGATGCATGTGTCAGGGGATGGAGATGAAATAGCTATTTTAGTCTTCAAATTTCAAATTGGATTTATAGAAAAGATCTGTGGGTACATTACAAGGTGCTTCATCACTGTCATTGTGTCTCCTTTACATGCTCATCTGCTGGGTTCCTTTGAATTTTTCYTGCGTTCAGTAGATCATGAATGAAACACTCCTAGTATTTGGTTAAAAGCAGTATAAAGTGCTTGGTACCAATTTGAAAAGTTCAGCTTTTAGATCATTATGAACCAGAAGTAGTAATTACTGTACAAGGGTGATGTATTTCTTATTGTGCAGCTTCATGAATTTTGCTATTGTAAAGCTTTCTCAATATTACCTACATATTTTCTCTTCAACAGTTCATCTCATCCCTTAAAGTTGTTCTTGTGTGTTATCTTAAATCTTCCTCAGTCTCCTGTTTCATGTATTTGCAAAGGGTTTTTAATGTCTTGATCCTTTAGTACTAAATATGCAAAATTTAAAACTTAGAAACACCTTATCTTTTTCATAGGTTCATTTTTTTTCCCAGCAGATTTGCTGCTGTTCTGCAGCTTCCAGGCTGTCAGTATTTTTCTTAATAAATAAAATGGAACTAAATGCAGTATTTCTTATGCAGTCCAAACAGATCCCCTTCTTCATTCCTTTTTCTTGATTCTTCATTGATTCATTCTTTCATATTGACCTTGCAGTTTCTGTATTAGTATATTTTCAGCATCAGACTGTTACTGCTATAATTTAGTAATCTTTGCTTGTTTTGGATGGAAAAAAAAAACCCCAAAGTAAAAGCATTCTGATGCAGTAGGAGCACTTTGAATTTGTGTTCAGAAGCAGTGAGAACACCAGTAGCAGCCAAAATCTGACCTGCTGCTTCCTGTTCCTGCATGGAGTTTGGAGTACCTGGAGTTTATTAGGAGGCAACTGAACGTGGAGAGGCAGTGGCACAGCTGTTCTCTGCCCTGTGAAGCTGGTGTGCCACTTCTGACAGTAGCACCAGGCACATCTCGTGGGTCATCTCCATGGCTATTTCCAATGTGGTTTAGTTTCTTCCTCACCCTTGCTGCTAGCAGTTTGTGTGATAGTCAYGTCTAATCTTTTCTTCCAGAGCTTTGTCTAAAACCTGGGAAGAAATGATCRTGCTACATTTGTTTTCAGCAATTTTGTTTGCTAGGAAATCTTTAAAATAGCAGATAACCTAAAGGATATTGAGGTGAGATCCACTGTCTTTACATTCATGAAGCTGCAGGAATCTCCTTGCTGTATTTATCTTGAACCCAGAAGTCTAGAACTGACAATCACAATTGCCTTTCTGGATGCTTTGCGGTTAGGTCTTCCCGTGTTGGCATGGGTCTTACTGTGTGTTGTGTTGTAGGTTGTTTTGTTCCTTTTCCCAAGAACAGCTGTTAGTGGGAGGTCAGGACTATTCCATGCTTGTCTCCATTCTCCTCTTGATGCAGTCTKCCTTCGTCATCTTCTACCTTTTAGCACATCTTTTGTTTCTTGTTCTTTCTTGTGAGTCATTCCTTTCAGTCTGAAGTTCCAGGCAGTGGAAAGGTAATTGCTTGGACCAGCTCAGCTCTATTTGCATATTTCAGAGACATCACCTGTCCTTCAAGTCTATTCACTCTTCCTCCAGAACAGAGAATAATTTATGAAGCAATTCTTTTGTATTCTCTATCCTTAAACAGAAATGTTTCATGCCGTCAACACCTCCCGCTGCTTTGGGTCCTTTAGAGAGGTATAAGTGTCCCGGCTGCTTCGCTTCTCGTACRTTCACCTGTCGTCTTCCTGCTTTGCTGGCAGCGAATGAGATGTTGCTTTCGGTGGCTTTTGCTGATGTGTGTGTGAGTTTGGCGATGATATTCATCTGCTCTCCCTGCCAGCCACCTGCAGCGTATTGCCTACGCGTGCTCATCCCTCTGACCCCTCTCTCCCGCTGTGGCTCYGCGGGACCCGCTGCTGCGGTGCTATCCGGCAGGCTCAGCAGTGGGTGCGGTGAGTTAGGGAGGTTCACCTTCACAAGCTGGTCGTCTTGCATCTTTATGCAATAACTTTGTTCTCGTGTACATCACTGTCTCTACTGTATAACTGGGCACTTCCAGTACTTGCAGTTTTTGAGACAGTCTTAGTGGCTATGTTTCCATTCCCCCACGCACTCTCAAATTCTACTCTGTCATGTATTTGATACCACAAATCCCCATTGGCTTTAAGCATCCAGATTTTTCAAACCTCAGATTGATGTGGGAGTTTGTGTCCGCAGGCACTGACCATCCGGAGGCGGGAGCGGGACAGCACCTTTTTTGCTCAGCGGCATTGTCCACATCTCTTCAACTGAGTTCATGTCGCAAGGGACGTGGGCGGAGGTGGGTACGCGACACTGCAGTGAGGCGGTTAGGAGCTGTTATTGATTGTTTCTTGTAACAAGATGGTTATATGGCACAGCTTAAACAATAAAAATAAATAATAAAAAAAGCATCCAGATTTGCTCATCAGTTTTAGCCTTCCATTTGCTGATTGCAGTTTTGGCATCTCTTGATTCTAAATATTTCCTTTTCCTATTTCTTATATTGCACGTTTACCAGTTCCAATCTCAACAGCTTGTCACACTACTAAATTCAGTGGCATCCTTCCCCAAACACTTAGAGGCCTTCTTTCTATTTGCTTTGACTGCTGAAACTCGCAGGAGGACTTAATGATTTTCTACTTCTATATTAAAAAAAAAAATAAAAAAATTGGTATTTTAACTTGTTTGACTCGACTTCACCAATAATGCACTTAGTAAGATTTCTGCTGTGTAATGAGGAAAGTTGCATATTAGGAATCTGAAGAGCAGAGACATATCTCTAAGGCAAACCAGGAAGAGGGCTTGAGTTCAAAGAAAGTAGACATTCACCAAACATCTTTTTAAGCTCCTAAAAGTTTGAAGTTCCAATGCTGATGTTTGCAGGGGAGAAAGCTGCCCGTGTTTCTTCAACTATTGTTCTGTGCCTTGTTTGAGCAGAGGAGGATTTATTTCTCTGTACTCTGGACCAAGTAGTCAATAGGAGTAAAATACCTCTATTGCTGTGTTGGTGTGGGAGCACTGAGTCGCCGTCTTTGGAGCAGCCGGGAGAGGACCCCTGGGGAATAGACAGTCAGTCTCATGAAAAAGAAGATAAACTTCAGGGTGAATAAAATAGCAAATGCACTATTGCTGCAGGCTCAGAGCAGTCTAGCAAGCTCAAAAAGCTGCAGGAATCAAGCAAATTGATTTGTCCGGTGGCCAGTGGGTGTTTTTGCAGGAAGTACTGCAGGGGGCAATATTTGATAAGGTGGGTGGCCAGTTACCCTATGCACGGGGCTGGGCTCCATCCCCCCTTCTTTCTGTTGAAATAACCTTTCTCTACYACAGTTTAAATGCAACAAGCAGGTTGAAAATAAAATGTGGAAAAGAGAATTTGCAATTCGAGGATACTGTGAAAAGCAGGAGAAACAATTTCCAGATTTGCAGAGGAGCTGAGTTTGTATGCTTTTTTGTAGGTTGCATGATGTGCTACTGAAATATTTTAACGATTGATTTAAATTGATGAGCCTCTTGTATTTAAGTAGGATCTCTAAGGCAACTCAAGATTTCTGTAGTGACTCAAATGCAAACTGTGTATCCAATGACATTAAACCAGGCATTTGGAAATCCAAACCTGAAGTTTTCTTGAATTTGACTCATTGCTCAAATCTGTCCTGTTCGTGTCTGGAGCAGGAAGCTTTGCTCTTTTGCCATTTACAGGTTTTATGTTTGGTCAACTTCTAAGAAGAATTACATTCGTGAATGGTAAATCATACTGTAGTTTCAGGCTGAAATCTGTCCATTTCTTGGTTAGTACTGCAGGCCGATGGAATTTCTTCTGGAAATTAAGAAATGCATTAGAAAAACTGTGGTCTGTAAACAAAATGAGTGCACCCATCGTGTTTTCCTATTTCGTCTATAGGTCAAACAGATGTCTCCCTTGATAATCTGTCCAAGTAGCCACCSTTTGTGGTTGGGAAAGAGCAGCAGAGTGGTGTGGGCAGGATTACAAGGGGGATGGGAAGAGCAGGAAGGGAAAAGACCCGTTTAGGTCTCTGCCTGTCACCAGCAGCAGCGTATTCACATACCTGCTCTGCAGTTTGGGTAAATGTCTCAATTTATGGCTTGCTATACTGCGAGGTCAAAAACTTTGAAAATAGTGACTTTATTTCTTTTGTAGTATAAAAGCAATTTAATTGCATCGTGTAAAGTGGGGACTAATCGAATTATGGCTGTGCTCCTTAAAGCTTGCCTTCCTGTGCCGTGCTAAGGCAGCAGGCTGGGGAGAGGAGCCTCCTGTGTTCCGGCGAGCGACGCAGCGGTGCTGCCAGCGTCTCTGCTCTTCGCTCCTCCTGTTTCTTTCTGGGTTTGTACAGATCCTTGTGGGTCGGTTCACCCTTAGYGAATTGCATGTTTGACTTTTACCCAAGTGTTAATAATTGTACTTAAGAWTAAAAATTGTAATAAAATGCAGGAAACAAACTGCACTGTTTGCTATATATATTTTGAAAGCTCTTATTCCAATGAATGACCACATTGGAAGAAGCAAATCACTGAGATAATTCATAAACTCTAATCAGGCTCTTCCCCTTTAAAAAAAAAAATCTAACCCAACAAAAACAACAACAACAAAAAAACCCAGCAAGCCTGTATTTTTTGTATTCTTTTAACAGAAAAGGAAGCACTAGAAATTAAGGACAAAACCAAAAAAACTGATCTACCCCAGGCTTCTGGCTCTGGGGCATGTAAGACTGCAATGTCCTCTGGGTTTAGGCAAACTGCAGAGCTGGGGATTTTTTGTGAACCACGTTGGGGTATGTGATAATTTGGTATACGTTCTGAGAGGGGTTAGATCTTAACACACAGAGGGATTCTTCTGCCCTCCTGCTTTTTGCCAGCTATGTGAGGGACAGTCTCTAGCATGCAAGCGGAGTTAGTGGTAGATGCAGCCTTCCTGTGGGAGGGAATAATCTGTGCCGTGTGTGGCTGACAAAAGCTCGCAGTTTGTGTGCACCTTACTCATACATGCAAGACTAGAGGCAGGGTGACCCACCTTATTTTATCCAAGTTGGGAAAATGGCAGTTTATTAGCTGTACAAGTTAGGCCTTGAGTGTTTTGCTTTTGGAGCATGCTTTCAGAACCAATTTTTCTTACTAGAAAGGGGATGTTTTCTTGTTCCTGTTGTGTGAGACAGTAAAATATCACACTACAAACATGAACTAAATTTACCCGCATTTCTGCAATAAAGGTGGATAGTGTTGCATCGTTTGCTTCTCTGTACCGTCTCATGAGGAAAGTGTGCTGATGCTTTCACTAGTTGATATAGGTCCTACTCATAAACAAAGCTGTCCATAGGTTATTTGCTATCTTTCTGTCCCTGTCTTTGCACATGTAACTGTTTATCAATTTTATTCCATGCAAGGTAGCTTAACTCTGGCACACCAAGTAGGAGGTAGTGTGTTGCCTACCTGCTTTGTTATATAGACTGTTACGCTCTGAGCAGCAAATCAAATGCAGTTTCCTATTTAAACTTACTGTTTTTAAAAGCAGCACAGGCTCTTGGGCAGTGCAAGTCCTCACGCAGTACTGTGAAGATAATACTGCCATCCCTCGGGTGGTGGTKAAGTGAGGGAGCGGATTAATAAAATAGTATGTGTAACTTCTGTTTGTAACGATAACAGCGTAGATGGGAGCTGGTGGTTGTTTGCCACAAACCCGTGGCCTGAGGATGGAGTTGTCAGAGATGTTCTGAGGCTGCTTTGTTCTAGCAGGTAACTCGCATCCCAGGCTTTGGGGTGCTGTGCTGGTGGGGCTGTCAGCCGTGGTGGTCTGGGATTTTGCTTGTGGACAAGCGTGATAAATGATAGGGCTTTTTCTCCTCTGCAGCTGCATTTTATTGAAGAGCACAAAACAAAATGCCAGATCCAGAGTGAGATTTTCAGTGTTTTGGAATTGTGGTTCTGGCAAGCTGTGTGTAAGTGAAAAAGTTAAAATGAGCAAGTGTCTCATAGTAGTAGAAATATAAACAGCTGGAATATGTGTCAGCCTCCCACCCCCTGGGAGTCTGTTGGATTGTTCTCTTTGATTTTACATCTCCGCAGAAATTTATGGTCTCAGCTCCTTTTATTTATGACATTGCAATCCTCGTTCAAGCGATTGATTGAAATACAACGGTGCCAAGCTGCAAGCCTGTATTTTAGAAAGGTTGAAGTTTAAAAAGCAAACCAGCAATGCAAACAGTCRCATATTGAAAGCTGCACTGGAATCCTGCACAGAGGTTGCCCATGTTTCTATGTTCCTAAATGTTTTCAAAGTAAAGAATTAACACAATAAGGATTTATACGTATTCTATCTTTTAAGCTGCCTGGTCTAGCTAAAAACATACTGTATGTTAAATATGCAATAGTACTAGCCCTGCAAGGGCTAACTTTTGCTTGTAACGATGTTAGCCCCTATTTTTCCGGCTCAGATCCAGCAGTGCTGATGCACTATGTTGTTAGTGTACTGTGGGCAGCATAATATATTCCCTTGCAGCTATTTGAATATAACAGTAGTTGTTTTCTGGAATTGCAAGCAAGAAATTGGGGGGCTTGTCATTTTTGGCTACACATATAAGCAAAGATGAAATAGCTTTCCTTTTGAATATGTCAATGGATTAATTTTCATCATCTTGCACTAATTCAGAAAAATATCTTGTACTACCTGGAATGTATTCAGAAAAAAGAATAATTAGAGACGTAGCTCTGCCTTGCTGATGCTGAGTGTGCAGCTGCAGCATAGTGATGCATGTGGCATCCTGGCATCGTGATTTCTGGCTTACTGATGGATTAAGACACTGCATGCTAGCCGGATATAGCAGAGGCAACTGAAAAAAACACAAACATTTATATTAAAAAAAAAAAAAAAAGAAACTCCTGGTATTCAACGATGACAAGATGTAACAGAACGATGCAAGGTACTTTACTGTGTAACTTCCTGCACGGCAGGGACCTAGTTGCTTTTTTCTTTCCCCCTTAACAGATGTCCAGAAGTAACAGATTTTGGTCTGTGGCTGTAGTGCACAGGTAGCAGTCCCACAGCACCTGGTTATTCTGTGATCCCACAGCTGTGGGATTGGAGGCATGGGGCGCAGCTGAGCTCTGGGATCTTAAACCTTCATTTGAGCATGTGCTCTCCTAGCTGAGAAAGCATCTCGATATCAGAGAAGGACCACCAGATCAGGTTTAAGTTGCTGCTGATCCTCTGCTGAAGGTTGTTGCTGCTGTGGCTGAGCTGACAGAAAATGGATAGGTGCTGATACTTGCAGGGAGAGTCCAAGATCTTGGCTTGAACTGAGATGGCAAGGTTGAATTTGTTAAGATGTCAGACCAAAGCTGAAGTGGCTGAGATGCAGCCAGGTATTGCCCTCTGCCATTCCTGCCTTGAGGTGGCAGTTTCTGGCAAGGCAAGGAAGGGTTTTAAATGCCATGTGCAGTTTTCATTTGTTGCAGATTTTAGCAGCAATGCTGCTTTTCGCCAGCAACAAAAAAATGTGGATTACAAAAGTATTGAAAAGCTTGTTTTCGTGAAGCAGCTGYGTGAGGCTGGAAGCAGAAAGAAGCAGTGTTGTGGCATGAGAAGTGACTCCACCAGCAATCAAAACTTTCCTGTTAGRTTCATTTCTGTACTGAAACTCCACTGGCTAAAAGAAGTTGGAAAATGAAGCTTTTGGTAGCAGTGGGCAACATGACGAAATCGGGGTCAGGAGGAGGCTGACAGAGGAGAGGGCTTGGACCAAGCAGGGTGCTGTCACGGGCTATAGGGGCAGGGGGGTAAGCAGGCAGTGAGCTGCAGTTCGGAGCGGGGGGCAGAGGCAGAAAGCAGAGCAGGCTGAATGTCAGCCTGATGTAACGGGGGGTTTGGGAGGGGAGGAAAACCAAATAGGAAGCTGCAAGGGGAGGTGGGGAGGACCAGGAGGGTAAGAGGTGCTTTCTCTGCTCAGTCATAGCTTCCTGCTGGCCAGGTCGCTTCCCAAGCAGCGGGGAGCCTCTCTGACATCCCTGGACCCCAATATTTTCCTGGGGTGCCCAGAAACCCAGAAKAGCCTGATTTAATGCACCCAAGTCCTGTTGCCCTGGATAGCRAAGTGAGGTGGTGAGTGAGGATGGGAAGAACGGGGACAGTCTCCTCTGCTTGTGGCACGAGGTGGGCTTTGGCTCGCTCTGCGGCTCGCTCGGGAGCTCGTGGCAGGCTGTCATCAAACTCCCGCTCCTGTTTTGGCCAGCAACCCACCAGGCTGTGCGAGCAGCTTGACTGTTTTAAATGGGGAAGGGTGCAACCGCTAATTAAAAAATCTAATTTTTCAAAGTAATTGAAGCTGTTGCAGAACTTTCAACTTGCTGTGTCAGAGGCTGTTAAAAAAAAATTCAGGAACTTGGGTGGAAATTACATGTTTCTCTAACTGTGGAGTATGTAATGCCTTGATTTTTAGGTGTGGAGTTGTAGACATTAACTTGATGGTATTCAGACACAGGAACGGTTCATGTCCCCTGCTGCTTCACATGGCTATGTAAAGGCTGGTTTAAAGAGAGACTGCGACAATTTAAAATAGCATATGCTTTTAGCTGGGAGAAAATAGCTGCAATTGTTTTGTGTATAACATAARCTATAGAATAGTTAAGCTGTTTCTTTAGTGAAAATACAGCTTTTCAGATTAGAAAAAGGTTAAGTGGTTATGTTTAGCTTGCTCTTTACATGAGGAGGTATTGAGTGTAATTACTGGAGATTAAGATTTTGTTTGGATGTTAGCTAACACATTGGTTAATGTCTTGTAAATGCTATTTGCCTTTTAGAGTGGAAGARGAGTTATCCTTTAAAAGAGCATGTATTGTCTAGTGCTTAGATACTTCGGCACTATTGTACCCAACTACTCCTATTGTAAGAAAAGATGGCACTCCTTAAATGTCTCTAGAGCATCCTGTAAGTATTTTGAGCTGAACTAACCAACACAAAGGCGTGTAAGGCTCAGACACAGCATCAGTGCACAGCACTAAAGGCTGTTCAGCAGGCAGCTGCCTCCAGATCCTGCTGCATCCTTCTGCTGAGCCTGTGGAGGGTTACACCGTAACTTCAGAAACCTTCTGATCCTTCCCTTCCCTGAGTCTGTGGGGACAAGGACCGATGAAGATCTCCATTCTGCCATTTCTCTGTCTGCAGAGCTCATAAATCCACCCTCTGCCTTCACGACCCAGGTCTGTTGGAGGAAGCAAATTTCGGTGGCGCTGGTCAAGCTGCCTTGGAGCTGTTCCTTTTGTGAATGGTGAATTTGGCCTGTGCCGCTGCTGTGATGCTGTCTGGTCCGGGTCACTCCAGCAAGTAGAGGATGAATACTTCAAAAGGCAGGCTGGCAGTGGGGGCTGATGTCCTATCACTGCTTTATATCGCAAAAATTGGGTTGCCTTCAGCTTTCAAGCTTCAGAGCATATGTTTCATCCCAAGCTATGTAGTTGGTCAGTATTTCCAGTTTGGCTCAGAATCTGTTTCTTGCCCATACSAATGTCTGTCTAAATCTATATAAATGAATTACAGTTATAATACAGGCTGTGTTTTTACATATAGCTTGGTCCCCTCTGCCTGGGCATTTGTGGATTTTCATATGGGCGATGTGACAGAAGTGACTGACTGCTTCCAGGACTGACGATACAATGCTCTGTGTTCCCCTTGGAAAGCGCCTGATTTCTGCAGGGTCCCATGCTGGAAGGGTGCAAACAGGCCACTCGTTTCACCCTTTGATCTGCCAGACATTGGGAGTCTGCAAGTCCACAAAAAGGAGATGAGGAAAGGAGAGTCTGCTGTCAGTCTCGTGTTGCCACCTACATATCTGGTTTTCCATTTAAAAAAAAACGAAAACAAACAGCTCCACAAATCAAAAACTGTTGGAAAACACTGCATTAGGTTTTTTGATTGAGCATATTATTTAATTCCATGCATATGTTAAGATGTATACAGTGAGTCATGAAATCACAGCTACTAGCAAGCATAAAACGTGTTCAAAATTACATTAGGCATTTTACATTTATTTCCCTTCCCCAACTGTCTTTACTACTAATTTCCAACTGTGATTATGATGCAGTTRTTAATTAACTCGTTATAGTTTAAATGAGTAATCTGCAAGGCCTTGTTTTAGATCGCAGCACTGTTCAACTATGCAGCACAATCACATTAATTATAGTATGTTTGGTTTTATTTTTTTAATAAAATCTGGAAAATATTTTCCCTGTCTTAGATCATCTTTATAAGAGGAAATTCTGTGATGAGATACTAAAAGAACCAGAAAACTTTTTTTTTTATGTAGCCATTAGTGGAATATTAACTRAACTCTCTGCAATATTTAAAATAAAACAAAACAAAAAAGCCACCGAAAACCCGACATTATCCTGCGGAGCGTACTGACATTTTTTATAGGACAGTTTGCTCAAATTGTACAGATCCTCAGTGGTCTCTTGAAAACGCTCCAGGTGCTGAGTCATGGGCATGCTCTGGCTGAGCTGCTGCTGGGAGCCAAGAAGGATTGTTGAGAGAGGAATATTAAAATAGTCTGTTTATGACGGCCATTAATACTGCTGGTGCGGAGGGTACGGCAGCCTTTCATGAAAGGTGGCTTTGCAGCAGAGTCTAACGGGGAGGCTGCCCTCAGCCGGCGTGTATTTTTATCTTGTTTGGATATAACTGGTCTCTGCAAGTCTGTAAATAGTGGTGAGAAGTGCTGAGCTCATACGTTTTAGTGGGGAAGGGAGGATTTTTAATGCCGTTGAAGTGTTTCATACAGCGCCGAATTTTATAGACGGTAAAATTGTTTTTCCTTCCGTAGCATCACCTCTGAAGGGTTAATACTTACCTTCCCTCCTGCTGCAGGTAGCACGAAGTTCAGCTGAGCTGTAAAGTCCGAAAGAGAGAGGTGGAAAATACCTTTGGAAGAGGACATTGTTTGTCCTCATTTCATGCTTCATTAGCCRCCCTGCCGCAGGACCCTCCCGCATTGTTCTGGGGTCAGGAGCCTCCCGCGGTGCTGGGGGAGAGGGGACATCTCCCCGTCCGAGGGCTCTCATCTTCAGACCACCTGCATTTGGGATGGAGCGCGCCCTCCTCCCCTTGGCTCTCCTGGCACTGGCCTTAACTAGCGAAGGAAAAGACAGCGGCAATTATGGCACACACAATTAACGAGCTTCTAATCTCCAGCCTTGCGTGTAATTGCTGCTGTCAAATACAATTAGTGTCTGCCCAAGTTCCCTTCCCAGGGGGATGGCCAGGCCGAGGCACAGAGGGAGAGGAGGGGGGCGAGTGTCTGAAACTTTAGGAGAGTTTACGTTTTCTTGTTGCCTCCCTAATAATCCTCACTCCTCAAATTGTGTCCAGAAATCTTAATCCAGAGCATTAAGGGGATATGGTGGCCAGCAAAGCAGGCCTTGAGGTCTRCTGTTGGGTTAACTCTGTGAAGAGTCTTCTGTAAAATTTGCCACCTGAGACTATACCAGCTTAATTACAATTCAATCAGCACACTTCAGGGATTTACTCATACCTTCGGGTGAGCCTGACGGGGTTACAGGATGTCGCCTGTCCTGTCATGGCAGCTGAGGCTGGAGTTGCTGATCACCTCCCAGGTGTAGATTAAGGAGTTGGGACRTGGGCCAGGGTTTCTCCTGCCCCTGCCAAGCAGCCCTCTGTGAACATCCAGCGCTTGCAGCTCCTCCAGGCTCGGTGGCTCAGGACCCTCTGTTGCACCCCAAAGCCCTGCAGGCACCCTGCGAGGCCAAGGCAGATTTTGGTTCCTTCTTTGGTGGCTGCTGAAGGCTGCCACGTTCCTGTCGATCAGGGCGTTTCACCGTTCTGCTGCTGCCTGKGCACCTTGCTGCAAACTGGTGCGGAGCAAGGTAACGTGTGTCCCTGGCCCCAGGGCTGGGTTCTCCCCAGGGCCGTGCAGACACCTGCGGCTGGAGGAACGGGTGAGCTGTAGGAAGGTGAATTATGCAGAACGAATGCAGATTGGAATCTGCACTATGTATTTGCTGCTGCGGAAACACTTGAGAAGTTTTGATTGTAGTAATTTTATTGGGAGKATTTGTTGTCTCCATCCCATAAAGCCGGATACAGCTGCTACTCTGACTCAAGTCGCATCAGGCTCGGAGCAAGAGAAAAATAGTACAATAAGTAGCCTCTGAACCCTGAGATAACTTCTTCCGTGCGCTGCGGTGGCTCGGGTGTGAGAGATCCTGTTGCATAGCTCTCATTTAAGTTGTCTCACTTTTCTGGTTCCAAGATGCGTGATGATGAAGAACTTGTCTTGACTGTTTTAAGGCACTAGCCAGTGTAACTTTGAAGATAAGTATTTTGATGAGATGAACCTTTTTGCTAATGGCTTTTTCTTAAATACGTATTTATCTGAAGCTACTTAAAGGTTTTGGGTGTGGAGAAGAGGCAGAGTGAGATGTGAGGGMACTGGGGGGTGATAGATGTGCTGTGCCGCGCAGCCACGTGCCTTGCCAAACAGCTATTGCCGCTATGTGTGCGGCGTGTCTAGACRTGCAAAACTAGCCAGGCAGAGTTCTCATTTTGCTCTGGATAAAATTGGGATGCCCATGCCTAGGATCTAGCTCTTCTCTTAACTCCAAGTTACCTTTTTTTTTTTTTTTTAAAGCTTTACTGAAACTTGTGCTATTCCTGCTCTTTTGTAGTATCTTTGTAGGACTTCTCTGTACCTTTCTTTCTGTCAGATTCATGAGTCCCTTGCCCTACAGATAAGATAGCTGTGTACCATTTGGTCCAGTTCAGTCCCAGCTAGTCACCGACGGYAAGTTCACTTGCATCTCTGTAACGAGTTCTGGCGCATGAGTTTGAAGTGAGCCATCAGAAGGGCCCTTGGAAGTACCATCTTGTTAAATCTGTTGTAGCCTTTTTTGTGTAGATTGGAGCAAAACTTGGGCTCGGAGATGAAAATAATAAATCCTTGTCCTGTCTTCAGGGATATAGCAAGAGGTTGGCCCACCAAACCACCCCCCGACAGGAAACTACCGCCCTTCCTCTTAGATGATATTTTTCATCCTGCTCTCCAAAAATGGAAGGGGAGAAATGGATCATGCTGTGATCATGGGAGACTTTTAAGATCAAAATAGAAGGTGAACTCAAAACCCTCATAAAGCAAATGTTTGTCTCCAATTGTTTTTCCTTTCCATAATGCTTACTATGATAAAACTATCTTCTCTTTCTCCTTTATTCTTCAATCATGATTAGACTTTAATGTTGTTAAAGCTTATAAGTGAGCTTGAGCTACTGTCTCGTTGAAGAGAAGATGGAGCTGAAATTTTCAGTGAGGCATTGGACAGGGTTTTTTAATGTGTCTGTCATTATATGTTAACCTCTGAACTGGGACACGATGTCTGTTTTATGGCTGACAACAATTTAGAAGTATACATCTTGACATCGTGGATAAAGGAAGAAGGGGGAGTGGAGAAAAAAAAATGAATTAATGATGTTAGCAAATATTAGTCCCTGTATTTCCATTTTGTTCAGAAAGTGGTTGTCAGGCTTTGAGGCCGTCTGGAGCAGCATTGTCAGTGACAGCCAGTCGAGATGCGATTGTACCTCGAATCGAGCCGGTCTTTTATTGACAAATACAGTGCACTGAGGCAGGGATGAGGATGCTCTGCTGTCTGTTCCAGGAGGAGTGCAGCTTTTCTCCTGGCATTCCTGGTGACATTTGAGAAGGATAGTTCTGGGCTTAGTGGAGTTCCCTGCGCCAGTCCGTGAGCACATCGGGAGCCAGGGGAGTTGAAAATGTCTCTTAATGAGTACGTATGCTGCATACCGAAGCACATATTTGCCCGTGATTTATGGTCAACCAGATCCACCTCCCAAAGTTAACTGTCAAGGGTAATAGTGACTTTGATATCAGCCTTAACTGTACACGAGCCACAAAGAATCAATGGGCAAGAAGTAGGGGAAAACACGAGAAAYTGCAGTGCCTCTTAAGGCATCCCTTATGCTTCTTTATCATCTCTTCCCAGATCTCTTAMGTGCTGCTGCCTGTGCTTTGGCACTCGAGTGCAATCCTCCAAGGTTTCTTCCCGTGCTGTCACAAATGCCCTGTTATTCCCACAGTTTTTAACTGACAGTTGGAGGGCAACCCCCTCATGCTCATGGAGCCCGCAGTAATTTTGCCTTTTCTACAGCCTCTCTCTTACATGGCCCTGACTGCAGATAATGCTGCTATCATCTCTCTCAGATTCAGGTTGCAAATGATGGGGACCTGGGATCATGTTATTTCTTAACTATCGTTAGTTACATGTGTATCTGCAGTGCTTTTGGACAGCGCTGCCAGCAGTGAAAGAAATTGAGCTGGCTTAATTGAGACACACATTGTTAATTATTAGTGCCTTTTTTTAAAGGAGGAGAGAGAGAATGTGCAGTGTCAGTTTTTAATTTCATTATGGTTTGCAAGCCAATGTGACTTTAAACTCATTGGTCATTATCTGTGTATACGTAGCATTTCCTTTATCTTCCTGGCCCTAAAAGCCCTTTTCTGCTGTACAACTGTCAAGAGATTTAAGAAGGAAACTGCATCTGCACATTACTGATCCCTTCAGCCAGTATGAGTGACAAATAAAAATACTGGTTCCTGTTCGTACAAGAGCTGTGACGTGGTTTGGAAGGAGCAACGGCTTCTGTCCCACCTCTTTCATTACCCAGTTTGGTACGTCGTGCTCAGATGCTGCGTGCGAGTCCCTGGCAGGCTGGGTGGTGTAGATATTGGAAGCAGGCAGATGATCTCATGGTACAGGCAAAATGTCAAGGGCGGCTGGAAAGAAACCAGTTTGTATCTGCGTCGAGGCAGAGTTAATGTTTTGGGGAAGAAGCGTTCCTCGTAGCCTGAATAGATTCCCCTTGGGAAGTCCAGTGGTGATGAATGGTGGAGCCATGATGCCGTCTYTCATGGCTTTGCAGAGTCGGGGCACACATTAAGTCCTGAGAGGATAGCCGAGACTTTTCCCGTACATTTTTCATAAACTTGTTCTACATATTGAGGACTGTGATGGAATAAGCTTGGTTCAACATTCATAAAATGATTATTGAGTTACCTATTTCTGTGTGAAAGAGATGAGATAAAAGCTGCTTGGACAAAGTAACCTGTATATGGATTAAAAGCCGGAGAAGTTTTTTGCCTGAGCATTTTTGGGAAAGCCTTTATCGCTAAGTTTCCCGATGACCTTACGTGTACTCAATCAACGTGATTAATCTTTGGTAGAAATGCATTGGTTGTGCAAAGAAGGTGAACTTAATCCAAGAAACCTTTTTTGCAATTTCTGCCTCTAGAAAGATGAAATGTATTTTCTTAAGTGTTGTTTCCGACTTTGAAAAAAAGCAACAACCAAAAGCTGTAATGGGAAGAGGTGAAAGAATATAGATTAAAAAATTTTTGTAGTTTCTGATACTGGTTGAATGACTACTGTTCCTCAATATCAAAAAAGATAGACTAGTTGTGAGTATAGCTTCATTTTATAGAAATAACTCTTGCATGCACTAGCAGATGATCTGAAATTAATTTTCTTTGTAAGTGATGTGGAAGTAATTGATGGACAGTAAGGTTCTCTGCTAAATAATTTTTTAAGAGGGGCATTGCACTGTAAAGACTCTGAAAAGTAAAGGCCTTCAGGAAAGATGAACTTCGTGTCACCTTTTACTCTAAATTAGAGAAAGCCTACTTGCCCTAGAATAGTTTTCAAAGCCAATTTCCTTTCTGTTTTTTCTTACAAAGAAGTATGTCTGTGATATCTGCAAACCCAAATATTACRGCTTTGGGCTGGTACAGGAGAGCTGAAAGGTGGAACGGATTGGCTCAAACTGGCCAGGATGTAAAAGTAAATGTATTATGGGGAAACAGTAAATTGATTTAAAACAAAAGCAACCTAGGGAGCAGGAAGAAAGACAAATGTAAGCATGTTTTATTTAAAAAAAAAAATCACCATCTTTGTAGGTAGAATTCTGATGAGGCAGCAACACTTTTTGGTGTAATCAGCAATGTATTGCAGCTACTGAGAGACTGCTAGAGGTTGGGACGGCTTTCCCTTTGCTTCTGATTTTATTCGCCCTGGTGGGTGTGATAATCTCTCGTCACGGAAAGCCACAGAACTGTCCACTGACAGTAGCACGTTGCAATTAATGGGYTGGTTTTATAAGGAATTACTGCTGCGAATTGCAAAGCAGTTTTGACAGCTTACCTGAAGACCAAGATCCTAGACRCCCTAGAAGAGTTAGGGGTTCTGGTGCCCTGCACCCCCTAAGAGGGTCAGGCTTTCAGACAGCAGGCACTTAGCCCTTTCTGAAAGTCTGGCATCAATGTGAAGTCAGCCAATTGAAGATCCCAAGCTGCAGGATGGTTTTTTTGAAAAGGTAGGCCTGAGGCTCCATATCGATCAATCATTATTCTAATTGTTCATTTCTATTATGGTGGGAATCATTCAGAATCCTAGAGTTCCTGGGAGTAAATCATTTGGAAATGCTGCCCATTATAAAATTTAATTTTAAATCTATATTAAATAGATTTATAAAGGCAAGCTTTGCAATCTAGTAACATAACATTATGCTACCTCRCAGAGGCTCGGCTTTTGGGTCCTAAGGGGCCGTGGCTGGGAGTGCTGCGGAGGCAACGCTTTGGCTCGTGAGCGGGACGGCGAGGCTGCCAAGCCTACMTTTTGGGTGACCCTTCTGGGCCACGTTCAGAGGAACATTGATCCGGTTTGCCGAGGGATCCATCCAGCTGTTCTGGATGGAGTAGGGCCGTGGGGTWCCGTCTGCCGTGCAGATGAGGCTTCCAGAGGGCTGGTCCCATCTCTGGGGCAGGGGAAGGGGTGGGAGATGGCAGGGGGGTGGCATCGGCTGGAACGGGATGGGAGCCAGGGTGCTGGACCAATCTTTCTTTTTCTTTCAGATGACGGAGAAGAGGGGAAAGGAAAGCAAAACTGCATTTGGAGGCCCAGTTGTCAGCTCATTATATCAAGAAGAAACAATCAGGTGATTATCTGTGCTGGACTTCAGTTAAAAACAGTATTTTTCTAATGTCATTTTGTTAAGCTTTTTTTTTTTAATATTGCACAAGTGTGGTGGCAACTACAACAGGATAATAAATGACAGGAAAGAACTTTTCAGGTCCATAATCATTTAAATCAATAACTGCCTGTATCATTGCCAGGTAGTAACCTTTCCCTAGCGCAAGATRTGGGGGAAGGGCAAGGCTTCCCATTTTTCAGTTATACGGCTAAAAAAAGGTAATATTGGATATTTTTAATAGAAAGCTATTCAGACACTACCTTTTTCAAACAGTTATTTCTTTACCAATACATTCATTAAGGATTGTTCAGTGAAGGTTTTAATGTTGGACAATGTTTGCCTTCAGGGAGAGTTTGTACCTTCTATCAAATTAATTTTTTCTAGCTTCTGCAGCTAGCATAGCAGAAACACATTTACTGAACTAGAATGGCTGCTATTTAAAAACTGTCAAGGTGCAAGTAGTAAGTGACATTAGCTACTGAATAAGGACAGCTGGTTGGTGGTTTTTTTTTGTTTGGTTGGTTTTTTACTGTTCCAGACTACTAATCATGGTTATAATATTAACTCCAATACCTAAATGATTGCCTGGAGGATCTTTCAGAATACAGCATCGTATTTTTAGTTAAAATGAACRGTCAGGGAAGACTAAATTTTTGAGCAGTATTTGCTGTCATGTTGCAGTCAGCCATTTATGTGYATGTGATCCCATTTGTTTTACTGAATATCTTGCATCATTTTAGTCCTAGGAAATTAAAAGATAAACACTGATTTCTCTACACACAGCCTCCCAAGCTTGCTGAGAACTTTCCCRAAGTGTTAAAACTCTAACGCAGCATTTCTTTTACTTGTTGTCACAAACTAATGAAAAATAAATTTTTGAGCAGGTGGCTCCAAACCCTTTGCAAGGAGCACRGGTAGAAATTGATATGGCTGTTCTCTGTAAGCAAATAGGGTGGCAGTTTTGTGCTCGGCAGTAGTGCGGGCACTTCCCTCGGTGTTGCAATCTGCTTTATAGAGGGATGGAAYGGTTGGCCAGGTGTAGGCTTCTCTGCCTCGCATGGAGAGCCAATGCATCTTTAACCTGGCCCTGGACCTTGACCAGAGGTGGTCAGGTATGACCTTGGTTTAACACACGGTTTGAGGAAYAGCACTTCTGCTAGCCACGAGCTCCTTTTTCTTCCCTGCTCTGTCAATGTAGGTCTCAGCCAACATCCTTGATCTCATAGTTTGACCTTGTGATTTAAATCCTGTTCAAGCTGTTCTTTCAGGAGTGGAACACATCAGCGCTGCCCAGTGTTGGGTGCTAAGTGTGAGCTATGCTTAGTGCTTTTTGAGTCTTGGCTGTCCCAAGTACTGCCTGTGGCCCTTCTTGGATATGAAATACAGCACAATAGACGTGAAAACAGTTTGCTCTGGTTGKCTTGACTAGTCTAAATCTTCTTGTCATGTTTTTGTTTTTATTTCCGTGAGAACATGACTTGTGCAGGACTTGAAGRTAAGTACAGCTCCGAATACATTTTTTCCAAACATACCATGAGGAACATACGTGCTGTATGTTTAGTATAGYGTAACTGCAGTCCTTACAAAATGAGGCTGTAGGCAGATGTAGTCTCTGACACAGCTGGAATAGGGTGATTCTGCTGAAAGTGAGTGAAGTCTCCTGACTGCTGGCAGAATGGAAACTCATGTGGTCCGTTAGCACAGCTTGGCTCGCAGGCATCAGTGTCTTGAGTTGCAAGATAGGAAGCGAGCAAGTGTCATCATAACCTCACCCACACGCAGGTTGTACAGCTTCAGCTTTCTCGGTGCRGTTGCCCATGTAGTAYGGCTTTTGTCTACTGTTCATTCTTYTACTAGAACAGGGAATAAATGTGTGCATGTGTAGGCACATCTCTAATGGTGATAATTATAATAGTAAAAGCATAGCCCTAAACAGCAAAATTGCACTGATACAAAATCTGCAAGCAGATGAGCCAGGGAAGGATTCCTCTAGACAYTCAATTTGGCCTCCAAGTTTGTCGAGGGCATGGTGTGAATTGGTTTGATAGTAATACCKCTCACCTGAGAAGAGTGACTTTTCTGAGGCTGTGAGCGGTTACTTAGTAGAACATAAGGTTAGCATTCAGTAATACCTCAGTGCATTTGTAAATAGAATGTAGTCTTAAAAAAAATAAGGCATTTTCTGTAGGGGAGGAAAATGAAAGTGTTTAAAGGGAAAGAAAACTTAATAGCTTGAGCCAGCATAAACTTAAACACATTGATAGTTACGGGTAAGTCCCATGCTGAAAGTTCAGTGTGTATGTGTATGCTACCTGGAAATCTAAGATCTGAGAAAAGAAACTTTGATGTGGACTATTTTATTGACTGAGTTGTCTATGGTGGGCCTTACTGAAGCTTTACAACAAGCTTGAAAATTTGGAATATGAATCAAACCACTTTAGTCTCTGTTTCCCAGGGCTGTTGATAGGATAAATATTTTCTGGTTACGGGATCATATTAAGGAAGCCCGGAATAAGCAGAAAAATCTTGATTTGTGCACTAAAAACTAAAACTTGAGTCCTCATCAGCCCTGGGTTCTGACAGACTGCTGAAAGCAATTTCTCAGCAGGCGTTACTCTGCCAAACACAGCCTACCATATGCCCTTTAGGRTTCAGCTGATGCAAAGGCAGGAAAAGGGTGTCTAGTTTATCTGGAGCATCTTCACAACCTCACCTTGCACCAGGAGATAGAATGCAAGTGCTGAGTTTTGAAGGTTCACCTAAGCACTTACTTTTTTATTACCAGGAGCTTTTGAACAGTTTAACAAGCTGCTGCTGTGTAATAGGAAGTCGAGAGATCTTGTTTTTAGTGTAGACCACTAGTTTACCATCAGCAGTAAATTACCAAGCAAAGCAGCAATGTCATTGCTTTCAAGCTGAGTGTCTAAAATTATGCATAAATAACACTGACATTCCTTTTGTGGAATTAAATGCTTGAGTTTCAGGGTGCAAATCTGTAAATGTTGGACAAAGTGGAGTTACCATGCCCTACCCTAAAGGTGGATCAGAAGTTGGAGGAACTGGGGTGGTGCCAGGGCTGATTTTGCCTTATCACTAATGATCTCAAATGTTTGTGCTTTGAGAACAAGATAGAAAAATGGTCAGTCTGGCTCACAAAAGCACATTGCACTGATTCCAAATAAATTCAAGAGCATCCATAGAAACAGGTTATAGCGATCTAATTAAATCAATTTAGAAAGAGATTCGGTTAAATCAGTGCAATTTGTGTGTTCATAGATCAATCCTCAAATCAGGAGAAGGTCTCTTGAGCTAATGAGGCGTAGCAGTTATTTACTTTGGGGTGCTGGGCACTGGTCATCAATTAGGAGTCGTTAATAAACCCTGGCAATAAAGAGCTCAAGTACCCCCAGTGACTAATGGGGAGCAGTTGCAGAATGTATTAGCATAGTGCTCTGCCTCTGTGTTTCTCTGCAAATCACTTCTCTCACTTCRGGCATTACATAAAAATAATGCGTGCTGGTGACTGATGATGGGACTTGGAGGTTCCCCTGGAAGGAAAGATTTAGAAATTATCTGTGTTTTCGGTCTGGGTATAGTGGTGCATTTTTTTTCTGCTACATAAAGCTTTATGTCTCTTTTCTGGTCTTATTACCAGAACAAAAGCGGTAGTAGTTGAGCTCTTTCATGATCAAATAGCTATAATTACAGTTTCACAAACCTGGGAAATGAGCAGTGAGATGAGGTTGACTGATGTGTCACCAATATAAATCTAATCTAAGACACAAACTGAGGGAGATGCCAAAAATACCGTAGGGTTGGAAATTCAACTCTGAAGTTATTTTTCAGTATTTTTTTTTAAAGTGGGGGCAAGGGGGAGGCAGTTTAAAAAGTGTTTCCAGCAAACGAAAGCRTTGACTTGGCAGATGGAGAATGCGAAATAATGTTGCCAAATGTCCGTGTCCCTTTCCACTTCCACTGGAGGAGCCCTCCGGCACTCTGCCGTGAGCCACTTCCACGTGGCCTCGGCATGCCGGGATGGGAATGACACGGTCGGCACRGAGGCCTCCCTGAGCTATGCTTTACACTTCTGCCATCCCGAGGGATGCCGAAGAAGCCCTTTTCTGGTAGAAACTTCCACCTTTTCCCATAACGCTTGGGAGCGACCCCGGTCGCTAGTGGGGCTCCGTTTAGGATCGGGGCACGGAGCGGGTACCCCTCGTATTCGGGAGCCCGCCTGATGCCGTGTAATCTATCAGAATTGTATTAATCCCACTAACGCAGCCGCCATCTGGCCCCGCTGCTGGGCCGGCTCGCGCGAGCCCCCGTGATGGATGGCCTCGGGAATTGATTAGTTGTTGTGTGAGACAAATGAACTGTTTTGGCAGAAAATACCAGAGGTCGCTGCGTGTGGTCAGGCACAAAGGCTGCTGAATTTTAAAGAGCTGCTTCCAGCATCCATTGCAAGGATGCCGCTTTGGAGCGGCGATGGCTTTTGAGAAGAGCCCAGCGCTCCGGAGCACGCTTGGGGTTTTGTTCTCTCCCTCCAGCCCCGCTTTCGGGAACACCGACGCTGGAAACGAGAGCAAAGCTGCAGAGACGTGGGAGCCGGCATCCTTGCCGTGTTGGGAATTACAGGCTCCTGCTGGTATTGTGCCTGCGKTTGGGTGGCTGCGCCGCAGATGTCTGTCGCTCGCATAAATGCTGGGCTGTGCAATCCCTGCGGAAGAGCTTTCCCGGCCGTGCGGAGCCCAAGCAGCCCGTGGCGTGCTCAGCCGTGGCACGTCTCAAACAAAACACCTGCGGGTCCAGGCAGCTGGGGYTTGGGTTTTTTTTCAGGTCAGTGTTATTTAGAAAGGGATGCTTTGCTGGTGATGTTCAGTGGGCAAGTCTCTGACTTCAAGATGATTGCCAAGTTTATTGCTTCCCCCCCTTTTTATTGTCCCCAGAGCGGTGACCCCTGGGGCTTCGCTTTGTTGYGCAAAGGAGCGGCTTGCTCAGGCCTGCCTTCCCTTTGGGAGAGCGCGTCCTTCCCTTCGGTGGCAGCTCCTATTTGGGGTTTTCACGGCCGCCTCCTCCCCGGTGCTGCCGCTAATCTACCAAAGTGCGTGCGGCAGCGTGGCGGTGGGTGGGGAATTGGCTGACACATGTCTCGCTATGTCCCGGCTGCTCTCAGAGGACGGCACGCGAGTGTGCCGGCAAGTGGGCAACACTTCCCCCGGGACGGCCTGCTGGTTCAAAATAAACTTGAGTTATGGATTTATTCAGCTTGTAAAACCTCAGCTGGCATAAATAATTGAGAAAGCAAAGGTTTGTCTGTGGTGCATACCTCAGGGACCCACTCCTGCCTCCCTCCCTCCCACCACCCTTTCTTATGAAAATGATCCCAGTTGCACTGATAGATAATAACAACACCAAGCAATTAAAAGCTATGGGTGGCTGGAGAGAGGAGAAAAGGTTCAGTTAATGAGCTTTTCCTCTTCCTGTGCCCAGGAGAGCCTCAGAAGTGACGAGGCGATTAAAGCGAAGAGATAATTATAGATTATGTGAAAATGGGTCCCTTGGGGGCCGAGGGCCTTGACATAAACAGTAAGTGTTGCGAGCGTCTCCCGGCTCCCGGCGYGCCGCCTGCTCCGCTCCGCCGCGCTCCCGCTCGCCCGGCAGCGCCGTGCCAAGCAGACGGGCGAAGCCACCTGTTAGCAGCTCCGCAGYGGGTCCGCTGGGACGTGGCTTGGACCAGCCCCGGGAAAAGGGGAGAGAGGATGCCCAAAGTAGCACCCGATCGCAGCCCTCTGCCCAGAGCTTTGTGCTGGAGGTAACCTGYGAGGGGGGAGGAAGGGGACGGGGCAAACCCGGAGGATGCTCTCTGCGCRAGAGTAGAGTATCTGAATTTCAAGCCTCTTCTGTGCCCTTTTTCGTGGCAGTCTCGGTGGCTGTTTAGAAAGCAAGGAGGTTTACAGCACTCGAGGTAAGAAGGAAGTGAAGCCTGATTAACTGCCAGCGGATCTTTTCTATCAGCTGTTTAAAAACTGTGGGCTCAACACATGTGTGTTGGACAGTTTATGAAGAAGGCTTGTGAAGCCTTCCAAGCCTGGGAAGAGATGACTTGGTTTAAATCCTTCCGCATCCTTTTATTCAAGGATGGAAAAAGCTGCCCATGTGTTACCTGCAGGCAACAGATATGCTTCAGCTCGACGTTGAATCAGAGTTAGCATCTCTTATTGGGGATGTGGGAGAGCAGAAGAAAATAGCTTTGGGGGCTGAACRTGTGTCAGCAAGGGAGAAGAGAAACCCTTCTGGCCATCCTCAGGAAATAGSTTTTACTGACAGTCAAGTGGTTGCTGACTTGAAGACTCCTCTTTAGCTCAACAAAAAGAGCCGGTGCTTGTATATCACACAATCTGACATGGAAACAAAATTGCATCCGAGTCCTCCTTTTAGCTACAGGTTTTAAATAATTGTGCATATCTCCATTAGGTTGAGTTTCATGGTCYTWCCCATCTGAAGATGTCTTGAATGCTGCATTTTTACTTAAATTGAGAWTTTTCTGAAAATACTAATAGAAATGCTATGGGTGTCCGTCTGTTCCACCCCACCCCACCCCCACCCCCCAACATTATCTGAGCAATGTCTTTGCAGTGTCACTTGCTTTTGTATTTCTGATGTGCTTCTGTCTGGTTTTAGACTGTTTCTACCAGTTTCTGGGCCTTGCTGCTGACCTTTACCAGTTTCATGTGGAGTGCAAATTCCTGCTAGGAACTGGTCTGATAAAAACACTGCATCTTTTTTGTTTTCTTGTAGCTACTACAGTGGCAGGATTATTCAGTATGTACACATACACACATGTGAAATAAAGGGGGGCGGGGAAACTGAGCTGCAAGGTTTTCAAGCTGTGTTTCTTATCTGTCCTGTGTGGTTTTGAATGCAAAGTTAGCAAATAACAGTAACTCGTCTTTCCATTCACACCATTGAAGTGGAATCTTTTCCCTAGTATTGGTCCCTCTGAAAATCTGGTTTTAACTCCTCTGAGCTCTTTTCTCAGTTTCCCTTCCTGGTTTTGGCACACAACTAGATCTAGTTGTTTTAAATGTCTGGAGTGCAGCTTCACGTGACTATTTTGTTTGCAGGTAAAATGCCTTCATTACGACTGTATGGACTTCCTTTGAATCTATTCAGGAAAGGGCTCATTTCTCTTTGTTAATATTTATAGAAAAGTTGGAGATGATATATGTTAATTTTCTTTTTAAAGGGGGCATCAGGGGCAGAGGAATGGTTTAAAGCTTGAGAAATAAATGCASAGTAGAAAGACGAAATTTCCCAAAACCTTATCTTCAGGTGGGGAAATTGCTGTTCTGGATTAATTCCATTGTGGAGGCTTCTGAAAGAAAAGTGGTTTTTTGGAAGGGGGCGTTCGCAGAGGTGGTTATTCCAGAAAAGCTAAATCAAATCCAAATAGCTGTGTGAGGTCATTTCCCCCTTACAGACAGTAATATCCTCGGGAAAAGACTGTCGAAGTCTTGTCTGGAGGCTGTGGTAGGAAGATTGCCTGGTTCTGCTACGTCAGTATTAACGAGCCCTCTCCCTGCTGCTGCAGAGCCGGCAGCAGGCTCCCCGCGGAGCACGGCTGCCGTATCGCTGCCGCGGACCTTCCGCTCCGCGGGTGCCGGCGGTGCTGCCGTGCGAGGGGCGGCCCCGGCTGCGCTGCCCGGGCTCGGCGGCACCCAGGCTGGCTGGGTGGCATCGCTGCCAGGGACGGAGGGCACAGCCTGAGCTCGTGGTTGTGACGTGGAAAATCATCCAGGAGTAACTGAGGATGGTTGTGGACTTCCCTAGCAAGGAGGGACTGGGCTCTGCTTTGGTGTTACGGAAGAAAGTGATCTGTAATAAATGAAGTGTGTGTGGTTGTGCCATGGGGGAAAAATGCTGCTGGAACCAAGTTACTGTACAGTGTTGTCTGAATAGCAGCTTCACCCAAAAGGCTGCTTTCAGGCATGTTTGAGAGGTTGGACTAACAAGGCAGGACTGGWGGGACTTCCCAGCATATCAAATCAGGCCTTGTTAGTAGGGGCAGGCATGTCTCATAACCTCCATCATGAATCTGTCAAGCTCCATCTCGAGCAATATAAGCTTTTGCCTTTTCTAATCCCACCATGAGATTCTTTTTCCCCCAGAATTCAAAGTAATTGCCTCTAAAGCATGCAGTGATCCATTTCCCAGGAGCTTGTGTAGCGTACAGACAAGACCTCCAGCGAATGAGTTCATGAGAGATTGGTTAAGAAACTGGAAGACTTCTGTAACGTCCCTAGGCCTATACATGGAGTGTGAAGTCTTGTGCAGCACCCAGCCCTTTGCTAGAAAGGTGCAAGTCAGCTATGAGGAAGGACTGCTTGTGTACAAAGAATAGGGGTGATGTGCCGGAGAACGGTGCTACTAAAGGAGCAACGTGAGAGAGAGGTCAGAGGAAGTGACTTCTTTGGAGAAAGCAACACTTTACTGCAGGAGCTGAATATCAGCACCTTTTTCCYCACCTTTTACTGGCACTGAGGAAGGAAACAGATGCTTGGGATCTGAAGAAGAGGGTGTAACTTAGTCGGCCAGGTGTGTAATTGTAAGACTGGAAGTCAAAGTTGTGTCGTGGAGCTCTGCCTGCCCTGATGGGAGCAGGGGACATGGTCTTGGTGACATTGGTRTTTTCATTTTTGTTGGGACTACAGGTCAAAGAGCATCACTTTTTCCTTGTAACCCGTTGCTCAAATGCAAATAACGTTTAGATCTTACTTTTCCTTGCTCTGACGTTGTTCAGTCTGCGAGGTTCAAGAGCAGTGCGGATGAATGGGAGGAGTACTGTTGCCTTTTAGCGCCAGGGAATCAGTTCTCCTCAAACTGCCCTGTGGCATTGCGGAGGCTGTTCTCTCCCACCCGAAAGGCCCACAGCAGAGCAACCTCCCTAGTGGGTCTGACCTGCTCCAGCAACCTCCCATTTTTATGAGGAATTTCCTTCGAGGCTGTCAGGTCTGAGTTCTGCTGAACTTACGATAGTCTGGATATATCGTAAGTTGAGGTGATTGAAAACTGGGGATGTCATGAGAGGCAACTACTTTGTGTTTAACTCTTGTGAAGCTGCCAAGTCCCACAGCAACGCTGATGGGTTCATGTGAGCCACAGTTTTCATCAAGAAACTAGAAAGAGAGGGTAGTATRTGGGCTTTTGGTTTACTTCTAGAAAACCAATGACCTCTTTTCTTTACTCCTCACTAGGAATGCAGTTGTGTCAGTGTATCTATACCTAAAGGTATTATTGTAAAGGTGCCTCATGCTAGTATGGCACAGTCTGCTTTCCATAGAAAAATCGGCTGTGTTGGAATAAGTAGCTTTCCACTGGCATACCAGCATGGACGGTAGGAGACTTGTACTTTTTCAGAAATACTAGCATCAGTAACTTATCATCATTAGACACGTGAGTGCAGATTTATACAAAAAGATAAAAATGTCTTCCTTCTGCTCTGTCTCTTTGCTAAAGATTCCTAACACTTGCTTTTTTAACTGCCACGAAGCACTGTGGCTCCCGTCACTCATACAAAGCTCTTTCATAACGTTTTAAGAATCTGTGAAATGTCTTAACTTCATTAGCGGTTCTGTTTGGCTGGTAAGAACAGAAGTTTTAAGGTGTCTGAAGCCAGGGTACTGCTTTTAGCTCCAGAAGAAGCTATAGTTGTAACTCAAGCACCTGTGACACCACAACTTGTTGACCTTTCTGCCTGCCAGCAGACTCCTGGCACGGACCGTGCTGGTCCCTCTGCATACACCAGCCTGCTGCYCTGCGCAGAGGTCATGGTCAAGCTTTGTCTTAACGCCATCAATACAAAAAGGAAGGCAGTGGGGTCACTTGCAGGCTGGTAAATAAAGAAATAAAACCAACCAAATCCTGTGACCAGGTTCCAAGACAAACACCGAAGATTTCACAAATCCCTGAACAATTACTTACCAAAGGGTGCCCAATAATGTCAGGCACCTGTTTTAAAGCCACCAAATAAAATACTTGCTCACTGTGGACCCCTTCACACATAGAATACTAAGTTGTAGAGCTTGTCCTTTAGAGAGGCCGAGAGTATGAATGGGTTAAAGAGCAGAATAGGGTGGAAAAAGGACCTAGAAAAGGCTGATAAATATGCTCATCTGGATGCAGCCTCTAGCTGCAGAAATCCTTAAGCCACTGAATTTCTGAAGTGGGGAGGATCTAACTGGGGACAGATTGCTTTGCAGGTGTCCTTTTTCTTCTGCYTTTTACTCCAAGCTGCCGTTAGTGGCCTCTGTCTGAGATGGATGGCATCAGAAGRGCCTTTGGTCTGACCCAGACTGGCTGTTATAAGTTTGTACAGCAGGGAGAAGAGCAGCTTTAGCCTTTTATCTTCTGTGGGATTGCAGTGATTTAGACCAGGACTTGAATGTGGTTTTTGCTGGCTAACCATATAGACTTCCAGTTCAGAGGAGTAAGCTGACTTTTGCCCTGGCATAATATTGTTAAAAACAACCTTTACTTTCTAGGAAGCAGGATCTTCTGTCTCTTACCTTGGAAGAAAACCATAATATTCTGCATGTGCAATATCAGGTGTCTGTTTCAGTCCAGTGATACTATTGAAATGTCTGTAGCAAAGTTAGAGCRTATGATGTGCGTGTGGCCTTTGTGTTGTGCAGTAACACGGTGCTTCTTTTGCTTTTGTTTCCTGAATAGGGAAGAGGACAAGAACATTTTTGATTACTGCAGAGAAAACAACATTGACTATGTAACCAAAGCCATTCGATCAAAAAAAGTGGATGTGAATGTCACAGATGAGGAGGTATGGAGGAAAAGATAAAGATCATCAATCTTTTAACTGTTTGGTGTATTAATTCAGTGCCACTCSTTTTCAAAATTCCCTGGTTAGGATTGTTATAACAAGGTGCTACAACAGTTGGACAAACACTTGGTCATTGAGACAGGGATAATCTATTTGAAAATAGCTTTCCACTGGATTTCTAGTAGTGTGGATGTACTAACTGTGATGCTGTAGCATATCAGAAACTTTCTTTTTATGTTATTTTCAGCAACACCAGCAGCCACTTGCAGAATAAACTCTTCTGAATACCCCCCTTTCCCCACCTTGTACACTAAATGTGGTCAAATAGAAGTAGGAAGTGAGGGAAATGGCTTTTTTGACTGATGAACTCTGTTCACGGGTGAAGTGGGATTTCTGCCGTGCCATCAGTTTTTCATCGTTCCCAGGTGGAGGGCAAATGAGTGACGCTGGCTTTCCAGCTTCACAAAACCAATGACATYGTCCAGTCTTTCTCTGCTCATCAGACTCAAAACACCATTTCCCCACAGGGAGATAATACAGGCATTGCCAGAAACCTCAAGAAAAGCGTAAGTGTCTAAAATTGTGAATTGGCTTGATCCTTTTCTTGGTAGAAGTAAACACCTGGCGTGGGCAGTTTCCTGTTCATCCGTCCGGAAATGTAGCGGTACCAGCTTTATCGCCTTGGTTTCAATGCTTGCATACTGCCACCTAGCCCTGCTCGTGGTCCATCGTATGTACAGCTACTTTTGCCCGCTGCTTTCCAGCACGCTGTGTTTTGGTGAACAGATGAAGTGCTTACACATTCATAGACTGAGACGCCACAAATTCAGTTGGGTTCTCCTGTAGCTCTAAGCAGATTTCTGCCCTCTGAGCCATGACAGCCCCGGCTGGGGCTCTGAATGCTGATGGCAGAGCCTTTTATTATTAATCAGGAATTCATGTGAATTAATTTTCAGAGGAGAGGAGGGAGGGTGTTCACGATCAGGGTTGGAATTTCACATCATAAATTCAATGAACTGAAACTGTCATGTGCCACAGTTGCTGCAACAGCGCCATTACTGAGCTCCATCCCTCCTTCCGCCGATCACGGGTTACAGAAGTAGATGTCCAGGGCAGTCCCACAGAACACGGCTGGAGTCCTTTCATTAACGAAAGCTCACTTTTGGGATCACACGCTTGTAATAAGTGTATAATAACAACATGTTAGCGTTGCTTCATTTCCACTGGCAAGATGCTCTTTCGTAGTTAGCAGCGTTCAGAAGCTCGTACCTTCCTTTGTGTCCAAGCAACAAATGTGCTTGTTTTCAGCCAAAGAAATTTTGTTTTTTAAAAAAATCAAAATATTTGGTGAAAGATAACTGAAATATTTTTGTGCTCTAACAACATAAATGCTTAGAGCCARATCTGAAAACTGCCAGGCGACATCCTCTTTGGGAATTATCCACGAGTCTCTGATGTAAGAGATGTCAGAACTAACGAGTGTTAGCACGTGACTATTGCAGAGTATGGAATTGCTTCAGCACAGATGGAACGCTGAAAACACTGCCTACCTGTGAAGGGCTCATGGAARGATTCCCACTGGTGCAAAATTCCCCCATAGGTGAAATTCTCACAGCCTCAGTGATTTTTGGCTTACCCCAGCAAATGCTCAAACAGRGAAGTAAGAACCCTTTTTTTGGCAAGTGCTGGCTTCCTTAGGCTTGACTCTAACTGGTCCAAAAAAAAAAATAATTAGCATACTAAAAAGAAAAATCTGAAAGAAATACTTATTTCCTGCTGTGTTAAGGAGCTGAAACCATTACCAATGTTGTTTGGTATCCAAACATCATCTTCACAGTCTGGAGGGTAGCTTATTTTCCAGTATCATGCAGGTTGATTGAAGTTTTAGAACCCATTTTAGACTAGAGATATCCCAGACTGAGCCTTTAGTAGAGTGAAGTGTATGCAAGCATAATCTTGTCATTTTTATTAACTGTTTTAGTGTTACTGTGTAAATACAACCTGCCATATCCAAAAGATACCTCTCCTAGCCCTCTGAACATAACTCACGCTGTCAATCCTTTGATTTAAATGCATATAAATTTAAAATGKCAGCAGGGATACATACAAAGAGTTAACTTGTTATGGAACAAAATCTACTGAAGCACCGAATAGTCTCGTGCTAAACTGCAAAGATGCTAGGCTCAGCCTTTCCTTGTACAATAAAGACTTGACTGAGGTTGTGAGGTGTTTAGATTTTATTTCCATGTGATGCGTTAGTACTGTATCTAATTGTATCCCCTCATTTTATGCAAACCTGAAATAAATTAGTGAAAGGAGAAAAGAAATCAAGAATAAAAATGTAAAATGGGGACAAGCCAACTTACTCAAAGCAAAAGGATTTCAGAAAGGGCAATAGAAGTATCTGGGGTTTAGATAGATGCACTTGGCAACTTTCGAAGCATAAGTGGTCTCCTCCCCTAGATTAAAAAAAATAAAGATCTTCATGTACAGCATTCAAGCCAGCATACCTGCTAACAGTTTGGATATAATAAACTTCAATTTAGAATTAAACAAAGAATCTAATGACAGTAATCATGTACAAGCTTCCATTTACTGTATCTAAATTGCCCAGAGTTCAACAGAATAGCTTGCATTCACTTAGAAGTAGCACAGGCTAAAACAACCCGTTTCTCTTACGTATGTCAGCAGGACTAATGAAATAAGAAATGGACTGTGGCTGTAAAGTCGCCACAGGCACRTCCTGGTAGTGTGGACTGCTTGCTGCCTTTTTGAGAACAATATTTCTTCAACTTTTAGCAGACCAGGAACTGTTCAGAGGCATAGATGAGTTTCTTTTGTAATTTGTGCCAAGGGCTGTGGAGGTTGTAGATAGAGAATTTTTTTTAGTTGTTGGAGAAATCCCAGTAAATAAACATGCTACCTGTGTGCAGTATTTAAGCCCTTGCCAAAAGTTTAATGAAAGGCATCTGAAATGATGCTCGCTTAGTCCCCGAYCCTCGTGCTTTTGAGACAGCAAGTGCCAAATTGGTGCCAGCTTGCCAGGGAAAGGACAGGGGGGAAAAAAATGGGTGTGAAGAAGGATTGCATACTTCTGGATTTACAGGCTTACTCCCGTCAGAAAAACTTCCCCAAATGTTTCAGAGCTCTGAAAGTGAYTGGCTTCCAAACCAAATCTGAGGTTTACCTGTATAATTGCAACAAAGGCCCTTCCATTCGCTGTTTTTGCTATCATGGGGGGATGCAGCTGTTCTATATATATCTCTTCTTAATTACCAGTAATAAAACACTTGCCACAGGTTAGAGTGGCTCTCATTGCTATACAGCCATTAGAGCTGCAAACATCRTGCCTAGAAGTATAGCTTAATATTGTAGCACATCCATTCAGTTTGGCTTTGTTCTCCTCTTTCTCTGCACTGGCTAATTGATGTGAAAATCATTCCCATCCGTTTGTCTGCTGAGACTCGGTATATCTGAGACAAATCCCTGTCCTGTGCTTTGTTTGTGAACACCCTGTGACTTGGAGCTGAGCAAAATTGATGTGCTGTTGGCTTGAGAAGCTGCTGCAGAAGCTGGCCAAGCTGGCAGCGGTTATCCAAGCAAAGCACACAAGATTTAAGAGGCAGGGTTGGTGCACTGGGGCTATTTTTATGCTTTTTTTTATTAAATACTTCAAAGACAGGGGAAAATGCATCCTCTAAAGTAACTTCTGCAGCAACTGTTGTGTGTTTGAATTGCATGGAGGGAGTACCTTGATGTTTGATTGCATTTAGTCAAGACCTCACTACGGCAGTGCTTTCCTGTACAGAATTATTCGTGTTGCTTTGAGTCTCTCACTGCTTAATGAAGTAGTCATAGGGGAAGTGTTTTCGGAAAACTCAATCTGTGGCTCTTAAGATTTCTGCCATGTTATTTAAACACACAAACACATGTTATGTGCTGATATAAAGCAGCAGCTGTGTGGACTAAAGAATTTTTCAATGTGCGTAGGTGATATCCATGCTATACAAAGCGTTGGATTGTACRTTCAGTTTAAGTTTGTCTTATCGCTGAGGTTTGTTTTAAGGAAGACATGGGAAACAAGTGGACTTTGTAGCTGTATAGCTGCCTAAGTACCTTAGCTAGAACTCCTGAGTGTTTTAATTTGCCTGCTACTATGCAAACTGTAGTGAATATTATCTTGTTTTAAATACAAGGTTCTTAGTAATGCTTTTTGTTAAACAGTAAGTAGGCTGAGATTCTTCTGCAGGTGTTTTTACTTCCACATCAAATGGTGTGCTCTTGCACAGGTCTCCRAAGTCCCTTACACCCTGAGTTTACGGCGTAGCATGCTGCAAGGATGCAGACATTTCTTGGGTGGAACGTGTCAGCTTTTTAATAGTGCACAATTACAATGCAGAGCCATTTAAGGTACTAATTGGAAAATATTGTATCCATTTAGAATTGCAGAGAAAATATATAGGTAAGCAGAGTGTAATTACCCAAAGTGGAATTGGCCCAAGACTTGAAATCCATACTCCTGCAAATAGCACRAGGAGATTTTTAATGACTATAGATGATCAGGCTTCAGTTTCTTGACTTTTCAAAAGGCAACATTTGCAGCAGAACCAGCCTTCCAGTGTCACGGGAAGGGACCAGTTAGTTGCACAGTGCTGCAGTACCCCTGAGCTGTCAGAATTGGCAGCACTGTCTCTCCTGAACTGTTGGTTTTCCTTTATTGGTCTCTGCCAAGTTCAGCACCAATAAAATGAGATTCTACTTGTCCAGAGACAATTGCAAACCAACATATTGTAGCCATTAATCTGTAATGTGAAATTTGATAGAAAGGATAGAAATGCTTTTATTTTGTCGTGTAATTGCACAATAATTACACTTGTGTAATTACAGTACTATTCCTCTACACATACATAAAGAAACTGAAATMATCTGTTGAAGTATTTATTGCTATTGTGCATATTGCAGATAGTGCTTCTTTCTTTTGAAAAAAGCATCCGTGATACAAAAAAAGCTGGTATTTGTCCAACTGATATCCTAAATCCTAATTACCAGTCCAGAGATGAATTAAGGATGCTAAACATGAATTAAAGATCTTTCCATGTTTACCAATTGTTTTAAATTGTAYTCTTTCCCCCTTTTAGACTTTGATAGTGGTGTTGAGTGCAAGAACATTAATCATTAAATGGCCCATGGATGTCATCAGTGCTTCCATAGAAAGTCATTGTCAGAAAATTCATTCTAATTCAAGGTTAATTAGTGTACCATTAAAATTACATGTTACAAAAATTAATTACTTGCGAGGTCAAAAAGTGTGTTAAAAAGCTTAATGCCTCGTGTCTGGGATCGCATTCCCTTACTCAAAATCATGTTCTACCTCTGCTGCCCTGCCCGAGAATCTCCAGCAGAAGCAGCGTGAGCCTCGGTTGCAGGTGTCGTCTGCCCCTCCTGCCGTTTTGGCACCGTGGTCGGGAAATTTGGCTCACAGTTCCCATTAGCAGATGAATGAGTTGCTCACCTTGTTTCCCACTGCTCTGTCGAGAGATTTATACGCAGGCGTGGGCTAATTTAACGGATTTCATCTGTGAAGGTCCGTGACTGTTTTGTGTAGCATAYTGGCAAACACAGGTCAGTCTGACGGTGTCACAGCTTGGGGGACGATTTCTTGGTTATCTGCAGGGTGATTTCCAAGGAATCCCTTGCAAGTGTGCCACATGCCGTCCTAGATCAGGAGAGGCTGATAGTAACAGTAAGTCTAATTTACTAAGCATAAATAGTAAACAAAGAAGAAAACCTTCCATCTCAAACTACTTTAAGTTACCTTTCTCTTTGGAGTTGCTGATATATAAAATCTTCTATAGTTCATAGAAAATGTCTTAGAGCTGCTTGTCAGAAGGCTCTGTTACTGCTTTGAGTGCATTTTTGCATTATGAGAACATAAGCGCTCCAGCCTGGGCGCAGGGGTGTTAAAGTGCGTGAAACCGTATCGCAGCTCTGCTGTGATGTCCCGTTGCAAAAACAAGCACTACCCTTCAGAGGCTTGGCTGTTCTAGCCCAGAATCAGAGCAGCACCCCTGAACCCAACCCCAAAAGCTTGGCTTCACTTCACTACTTCCATAGCCCTTTCCGAGGCCAGCTGGGTTTTCCGATGTGCCTGTCAGCCCTCAGAGAGGTCCTGAGCTGCTTCCCATGTCCTTGACAGGCAGGAAGATCTGCACTTCCATTGCATCCCCTCCCGTGGTGGCAGCGACATGCAGAGAGACTTCAGGTGTGCAGAGACTTGTAGAAAGGGGATGGGAAGAAAACTGCGGAGGTTTGGGAGGGGCTGGAGGCATGGAAGCAGCAGCCCATGTTGCAGAGCTGAGAGGGGATGCTCATGGCTGATGCCTGCCCAGGCACCCAGTCCTAATCTTCTGTTGCAGCAGAGGCAGGGCCCCGTGGGTTGAGTGTTTCAGACCTGCCAGAGGAATGAGCTTTTGGGGACTTGGCGTCCGAGTGACTTAGGCAGCATTGAAAATCTTACCCTTACTGTGTAACTTGTTGCTCCCAGAGAACTCARAGGTGTCAAAATCCCAAATCTATATAGGAAAACAAATCATGTCATGGCTCYTGCTTTTCATACTTTGCTGCTTTTCCGCTCTAAATTTTTGCTGGCTTRTGAGTTTGATGCTAAGTTAATGAAAAATTGAACTGTGTGTCACTTTTAACATTTCTRAAGCTATTCTGTAAGTCCAAATCAGGAGCAATAGTGTTACATACTCATATTAGTGTAGTTTTTTTAAAAAAGTCTCTGTTAATTTTGTTATTGGTACTCAATACTTCATAGCAAGACTGTGATTCTCTGCGCTTTTTTTTTTTTTGCTGGCTTTGTTAATTTTCTCCTGGATGTTGCAGGGCCGGGCTCTGCTCCACTGGGCATGCGACAGAGGACACAAGGAGCTGGTTTCAGTACTGTTACAGCACGCTGCTGACGTTAACAGCCAGGTAAGAAAGGAATAAGAAGTTGAATTTTAATTGATTTGTTACGTAGCCTCCTGACCAAATGTTTCACGTGAAACTGAATTCTTCCAAAACTCCAAAGCAAGTTCTCTCAGAGCACTTATCACAGAGAAGAACATCCAAAAAAGGTAACCTGGGAAAAATAACAGAATTTGGTTGCATGAAATACGTAGTCATAAGGGGCCTTTTTCAGTTCCTGCTGAAACTTCTCCCTGCAGTGAAGTTTTTTTGATCACCTGGTTGTGGCTTCCAATGTGACTTGTGGTACTGATGGCAAGAGGAATTTCCTGCGTACGAGGTGKTTGGTAGCTTCCTATGTAAAGTGCRTWCTCCAATGTATTTTTTGTAACACTACACTCTCAGCAGAACTTTGTGGACTAATGGAAAGAGAATCCCACTTTGCCTAGCAGAAAAGCATCCAATAAACGCCTGTTTTCGGCAGAGCACCCCGCAGGGGTAGGTGATGCTTCAGGTCATGATGTGGTGGGCATGTGACAGCTACAGTAGGATCTCAGTGCTGCCTGAGGGCAAAGTCGAACGGCTTATGCCATTTCCATCCCCACATACCCACCTCACTCCCTTGGGTGTCACCCTTTCTAGCACAATTTGACTTAACTGAACATAAAGCAGCTTTTTAGCCGCTGCAGTTTGCAGCCCAMACGTCTGAGCTTAACTAGCAGCAGATTTAGGGTACCTTAATAGACCAGGCTGTGAACTGCGCTGGTTCCACAACTGCTTTGCAAGTGGTTCGTTCCAGCCAGCTTGAGTCTGCCTGTGCTCATGAGTCAGCGCTCCTACTTTTGTCAGCCACTCTTAATTAAGGGCTGACCTGTGTAAATGTGATCGTGTTCGGAAATAATTGTCCAGCATATTTCTGTCAAATTATGATTGACTGCTCTTTACTAGCGTGACACTTATTGGCTTTGTTCTCCTGCCCTGTTTGGACATAGATACACCTCTGCTGACAAATTTGCTAGCTCTTACTGGTGAGATCTTAAGCAGCCTTGCGATAGATGCTTCGGGAATTTGTAAGAGGTGGACCTTAAGCACAGTTGCAAACTGCAGGCTTCTCAGCAGACCTGTAGTGTTCACAGGCTACAAATAGCTGTGTTGGTATTTACGCACACATGAAATTGTTGTAAAAAAAAGTCTTTCTTGCCCTTGCCTGGGCAGAATTGCTGGAGGAATGGATATTAGGAAGCATGGCTCTGCAGTAGCTGGTGAAACACATATCTTCATGCTTAGACCTCGGGGGTTTCAGTTGTAATGGATTTTATAGGAGTTTTTGGTTACATAGAAGAGGGGCAGTGCAGCCAGTACAAATGGGGGGCTTTGCATGCCCCACTGTGAGACTAGACCGTCGCCTTTCAATCAGAGCTGGTGAGTGATGTGTCGGGGACATATGGGAACAGCTTTGCATTGAAATCGGGAAGGAGTCGGATCAGACACCTGCCCGTCCCCTTTGCCCTGGCAGCCCAGGAGGTGGTTCTGTCTGGGATGCTGTACCGCCGCAGCAGTCCGAAAAGTCACTTCTCTTGGRTGCTTGTCTCATTTCTTGGAGGTAAAGTCTGACTCTTAGAATAAAAGGCTGTAGGGAGAGTCATATTATTTTTTCCCTGAACATTAATTTTCTGTTAAATTCTTCTTTTCTTTTTTTCTTTTTGATGTATTGCACATTTTCTAACCAGATTATTTTTGGCCAGTAACAAAAGGTTAATAATAGCCATAAAAAGAAAATCAATCTTTGATTCCCCCCACACACACACACCAAGGTAATAAAGGAGAATTTTTTATAAAGGTCTCTGTTCGCACGTAGGTGTGTTCCCAGAGAAGGCAGACACATTTTTATTCTCAGCCATATATAAATTGCAGTAACATTTCAAGACTTTGTGACCTAATGTTTATTTCTCTTTTTTTCATGTTGACCTTTACCCTGTAAGAATTCACATCCAAAGCAAGAGCAGAAAGAATTTTAAGAGCAACCAGAAGAAAAAAGGAAAGGGAAAAACTCTGGCTTCCTAACAGGCCATAAACACCACAGTGCCTGCYATTATACATTACCAAATGCACTATCAGTTAATGTGTAGGCTATAAAGAACGGTGGGTTAAGTGTAAGGGAGTCTCTGGTGACTTGAATCAGTGGCACTGTTACTTCAGAGCGATGTGCTGTCGGCAGAGGTTCCCTTCGCAGGCTGCGTGCAGCACCTCTGCCAGAGCCCGGTGTCCAAGCAGCCTCCGTGATTTCCACCCACTGCTCAGGTCTTCAGGTGTTCTTCTGTCTCGTTCAATTTTGCAGCAGTCCCCACATGCAGGCAGCATAAAAGATAAAGAATAAATTAGGGATTATGAGGGTTATGAGCAGGTAGTGGAGGAGAGAAATGTTATAGACCAATTTTTTTTTAAATTGCCTGTGTTTTAGTATGCTTCTAAAAAGTTAGTCAAACAGCACGACAGATTTATGCTCTCTTCCATTACCGTTTTAATAAATGCTCTTCCATCTTGGCTCTCTTGGAGCGTGCTAAAGGATTTAGCTGCCCTAAGCAGACGGTGATGGTGGTGCTCTGCTAAGTGACCTAGAGCAAGTCATACCAGTTCACTGTGCCTGTAGATCATAGAATCATAGAATAGTTTGGGTTGGAAGGGACCTTTAAAGGTCATCTAATCCAACCCCCCTGCTGTGGGCAGGGACATCTTCAACTAGATCAGGTTGCTCAAGAGCCCCGTCCAACCTGACTTTGAATGTTCCCAGGGATGGGGCATCTACCACCTCGCTGGGCAACCTGTGCCAACCCTCATCATAAAAAATTTCTTCCTTATATCGAGTCTAAATCTCCCCTCTTTTAGTTTAAAACCATTCTCCCTTGTCCTGTCACAACAGGCCCTGCTAAAAAGTCTACTGCCGTCTATCTTATAAGCCCCCTTTAAGTATTGAAGGGCTGCAATAAGGTCTCCCCGAAGCCTTCTCTCCTCCAAGCTGAACAACCCCAACTCTCTCAGCCTTTCTTCATCGCAGAGGCGTTCAATCCCCCTGATCATTTTCGTGGCCCTCCTCTGGACACCCTTCAACAGGTCCATGTCTTCCTTGTGCTGAGGGCTCCAGAACTGGATGCAGCACTGCAGGTGGGGTCTCACCAGAGCAGAGTAGAGGGACAGAATGACCTCCCTCGACCTGCTGGCCACGCTGCTTTTGATGCAGCCCAGGGTACGGTTGGCCTTCTGGGCTGCGAGCGCACATTGTCAGCTCATGTCTGGCTTTTCATCCACCAGTACCCCCAAGTCCTTCTTGGCAGGGCTGCCCTCAATCCCTTCATCCCCAGCCTGTATTGATACCAGGGGTTGCCCCGACCCAAGTGCAGGACCTTGCATTTGGCCTTGTTGAACCTCATGAGGTTCACATGGGCCCACTTCTCGAGCTTGTCCAGGTCCCTCTGGATGGCATCCCGTCTGCCAGGCACGTCGACCGCACCACTCAGCTTGGTGTCATCTGCAAACTTGCTGAGGGTGCACTCGATCCCACTGTCTGTGTCATTGATGAAGATATTAAACAGTACTGGTCCCAATACAGATGCCTGTGGGACACCACTCATCACTGATCACCATCTGGATATTGAGCCGTTGACCACTACCCTCTGCATGCGTCCATCCAACCAATTCCTCACCCACTGGACAGTCCACCCATCAAATCCATACCTCTCCAGTTTAGAGAGAAGGATGTTGTGGAGGAGGCCTTACAGAGGTCCRGATAGACGACATCTGTAGCTCTTCCCATGTCCACTGATGTAGTCACTGATTCATAGAAGGCCACTAGGTTGGTCAGGCAGGACTTGCCCTTGGTAAGCCATGCTGGCTGTCTCGAATCACTTCCCTGTCCTGCATGTGCCTTAGCATAGCTTCCAGGAGGATCTGTTCCATGATCTTCCCAGGCACAGAGGTGAGACTCACTGGCCTGTAGTTCCCCGGGTCTTCCTTTTTTTCCTTTTTAAAAATGGGGATTATGTTTCCCCTTTTCCAGTCAACGGGAACTTCACCGGACTGCCAGGACTTCTCAAATACGATGGATAGTGGCTTAGCAACTTCATCTGCCAGTTCCTTCAGGACCCACGGATGGATCTCTTTGGGTCCCATGGACTTGTGCACCTTCAGTTTCCTTAGATGGTCTCGAACCTGATCTTCTCCTACAGCGAGCGGCTCTTCATTCTTTCAGTCCCTGTCTTTGCCTTCTGCGACTTGGATGGTGAGGCTCAAGCACTTGCTGGTGAAGACCAAGGCATAAAAGTCATTGAGTACCTCCACCTTCTCTGTATCCTGGGTAACCAGGYCTCCTGTTTCATTCTGGAGAGGGCCCACGTTTTCCCTAGTCTTCCTTTTATCCCCGATGTACTGATAGAAGCTTTTCTTGTTGCTCTTGACGTCCCTGGCCAGATTTAATTCTATCAGGGCTTTAGCTTTCCTAACCTGATCCCTGGCTGCTTGGACAGTTTCTCTGTATTCCTCCCAGCCTACCTGTCCTTGCTTCCACCCTCTGTAGGCTTCCTTTTGAGTTTGTCCAGGAGCTCCTTGTTCATCCATGCAGGCCTCCTGGCATTTTTGCCTGATTTCCTCTTTGTTGGGATGCGTCACTCCTGAGCTTGGAGGAGGTRATCCTTGAATATTAACCAGCTTTCTTCAGCTCCTCTTCCCTCCAGGGCTTTGTCCTATGGCACCCTACCAAGCAGATCCCTGAACAGGCCRAAGTCTGATCTCCTGAAGTCCAGGGCAGTGAGCTTGCTGTGTGCCCTCCTCGGTGCCCTAAGGATCTTGAACTCCACCATTTCATGGTCACTGCAGCCAAGGCTGCCCTTGACCTTCACATTCTTCACCAGCCTCTCCTTGTTGGTGAGAACAAGGTCCGGCATGGCACCTCTCCTCCTTGGCTCAAGTGAGACGTGCCTTACTCACTTTTTGCTGCCTCGTTTTAGTTATCTTGGTACCATCTATTGTCAAAGTACTTGCAGTCTCTGGATCAAGAGGCTCTGCAGGAGTCAACTTATTGCTCTTTGTTGATAAACAGACAGCTTGGGAGCAGGAGGAGAGGTCGCTTGGCTCCGCTCATTCCTGTAGCATGCTCAAAACCGCTTTAATTCTGGGAATAACCACACACACTCCTGGACTGCAGGGGTCCTGCGCCGGTGCTTTTTGTTTTAAACAGTGGTACTGCAGTTTCAAAAGGGTGGTTCACTAATGTCACTGAAAAGCTGCAGCCATTGAGTTCTCTGATTGTTCATAATTAGCTCTAATAGCACATTTGAAAAGAGGTGGTAAGCGATTGCCATGGGCAAGGGGATACAGAAAGGCAACAGGCTGCTTTACTTTGTTGAAAAGGGGCATTTGTGTAATTGAATTACCTAAATCTTCAGCGCCAGAGGCCATTTCAAAGTGGGTGGTGGTATGGTATTTTGGAGCTCTGCTGGAAATACCCAGAGCTTGGGACTTAGTCTGAAAACAGCCTCCTTCCAGTGGAARTGTTTGCCTAAAATGTAGGCTTTTAATTGAGTGATGAAGTGAAAGGAAGGGGAGTATATTCCTAACCGAACAGTTCTGAAGGAGCTCGGCAACATGATTATAATATCCATTTCTAGCTTTAAAATATATGGAGACACGAATAAGTTTTCCTTGCAGRGGATGAGCAACAAAGGAAAACCTTTTTCCTCTACGGGGAGAGTTTTTCCTTGCAATGTTTTCTCTGGCCTGGGAAAGGAGGTTTTCTGGGGCCTTTCAGGGGAGGCACTGAATGCAAGCCGTGCAGAACTGCACCCCAGCTCCGCGCTCCCCCGCGGCTGTGCCATGGCATCCGCAGTGTTCCCCTCCTCAGTGCCAGGAGCAGCGAGCTGGCCTGGTCGGAGGCTTTATTTGTCCTCAGTTGTATCTGGTGGTGCAGTGCCAGTGAGGAGGAGGTAGCAGAACTCAGCTCCGCTCCTAGATGCGAGGTCCTGCTCAGCCAGCTTTCAGAGGAGCTCCTTTAGTGTATTTAGGGGGAGATACAGGCGCAGTGTACTGGTTCAGTGCTGTTAGGTGGAAGAGTGCTCTTGGGGCAGGGTCRAAGTCTGGTCACCTCCTCCTGCAAGAGCAAGGCAAGTAAGGCGTCTTGAAAAGGAGGATTCTGTGCTCTGGCGCAAAGGTCCCACATGATTGCTTATCCTCCAGGGAGCATTGCAGGTATACAAATTACTAGCGCTGTTTTAAAAAAGATGAAAGGCATCGTGGTATAGTAATTGTCCAATGAGAGAGAGAAGGACGAATAGCATCTCTCATTTGTAACATCAAAACAGTAGACCATAGGCTCTCCTGCTGAACTTGCTCTGGCTGCACTTTGTTCCATTTGTGGGTACTCTTTACTCTGAAATAATAATCTGTGCATTCAGGGCGTGCCCTTGGGAATGTGTGGGGAACTATCCTGGAGTGGTTGCCACAGATCAGCTTACTCTAAAAAAGCTTTTCAAGCTTCTCTGGCCATGTGAACAAGTCTCAAAATAAATATTGTTAGTTTTAAGTGGAACTGTATCACTTGACACACAGGGTAATTAAGGGCTGTGTACGTATCTGCGTGGTAGAGCAGCTGAGTTAAAATTGTATATAAATATTATTTTACGATTTTTAAACTACATCATTGTGCAGTTCTATTAATCACCTTATCAATATTACGGTAATCATTTGTGTATGCTAAAATTGTACTAATTATGACTACMAGGATGGAAAAAGCTGTAACTGATCTTCAGTTTTTGTTTGCTGACCTTTCACTTTCCTAGTAAAGGTGCAGATCACTGTACTGAGACTTTAAACCACTTGTCAGCAAGTTCTCAATGGTCACTCATGGACCCTCAGGGGTTTGAGAAGGAAACTTGAGAACCAAAGCTGAAAATCATCAGGTTAGGAAATCTGTTGCTAGTATATGTGGATTTTATTTTATTCATTCATATACACTAGTAATTTCAGTGAAAAGCATCTAGTGTCTGTGCTGTCTGCAGAAAGAGTTGGTTGCTCTTTGGTGCCCGTGTTGCATCTGTATCTTGTACCAATTCACGTAAGGCTGCGCAGCTGTCTGAAGTCATTCTTGTTGGCATGTGATTTTGAGTTAGCTGGATTTTTTTCTTTTTTTTTTTTTTTTCCCCTAAAAGACATCTAGAGTAGCAGGAGGAATGTGGTTGCCTCCCCAGCTTGTCTTTTTTCCCAGTCCCCTGCCACACACCTCTAGCAGACAGCTGCTTCCCTCCTCTCTGTTTGCATGCTAACACACTTGTGAGTCAGACGGCTTTTGGAGACTGGGACGTGGAGTAGCCGTCCCCTTGTAATACCTTAACTCACGTCCTGGTTGGGGGAAAAAAAAAAAAAAAAAAAAAAAAAAAAAAAAAAAAAATCTTTTCAAATGGAGACAATGCAAACATAATAAATGGCAAGGAGGGTTCATCTCCCTCATGACTCAATCCTTCTCAAACAACATTATTATTGACTGGCCTATTGGTTGCCAAAAAGGAAAATCAATTGTACTGGAAGTAGTTGCTGGGCCACAGATCATGGTACTAACCCAGCAGAGACAGGTTGATTTTTATCAACTATCCAAAGACTAATTTCCACCATTAGCTAAAAATGAAGTAGAAATTATGGATATGTCGAAGATTGCTAAGATTGGTGGTCTGTTGGTTTTGTTTTATTTGTATGGTTTTTCTGTTTTCCTGCCTGACTCTAAAAGGATTGTGTCTGTATAGGATAAAAAGAAGCAAGAAGWAGTCAGGCCCGCTTGCCTGCCTGTCACTGCTTGGGGGTTTTTTTTTCAGTCTTGTTCATTTGGATTTCACAGCAAGAATAGGAACTGTTTCAGTCTCTGCATGGGCCTCGTGTTGGAGGCATTGCGTAGATGTTTAAAAATGAAGCTGGTCTCGGCAAACGTGCATCCCTTCCCTGCCTCCTGACCGAACATGGGTCATGCCCTCATTTTTCTGTCTCTGTAGGGAGATGTTGAGGAAATCAGTGTGGGCATCTTGACTGTTCTGACCRAGGACCAAAGGCCACAGACTGTATCTACACAGCTTTCCCCCTCCCCAGTGAATATGTGTGTGTCCATGCAGCCCACCACCTTTGCTGCAAGCTGATCGGTGCAAACACACTTGTAGGTAGGATGCCAGCTGCCAAAGTACTCTGCTGTTATGACCATTCTCTAAACCTGGCTGAGACTAAAAAGGAGAATGCCTGAGCCTTGTGTCCTTGCAGTTAATGTCCCCAGTATAAATTTCCCCCTAAATATACTAAAAGCCTGGCTCATAAAGCCAGGAGGGACCCTGCCCTGGATCTGATGATTGCTGCAGAGGGCTTGGCGTAGTGATGCTCACAGAAGCAAAGGATGTCGCAGGTACTGCTGAAYTGACCATTGCTGCGGTAGGAGGGTACAGTGGCAAACGGATGAAAACACTAAACAAAGATGAAAAGCAAAGCAATGAGAGCAGAATTATTAAACAYAATAGTTTCCTTCTTTCCTTATACCCCCCCCCAATCCCTGTCTCAATATTTCTGTAGTCAGCTTTGCCAAGCAGATCTCAGAAGRCTCTGCAGGCTCATACCCCTTCAGTCTTGACATTGTTGCCAATGGGTGTGAAAGCCATTAGCCAAAAGAAAGGAGAGATCTGCTTAGTGACAGAGGGTAGCTTTCTACATTAAAGCATTGACATAGTGCCAGTCACACAGTTATTAGAAGTGGCACAGCTCCATGTCTCTCCTGCGGGTCTCTCTATGGAATGTAGATTGGCAGCAGGTTGAATGTTAAATGGTCACCACTCAGCAGATGCTGATTTTACCTACTGGGAGAAAAGTCCCTTTCAGCAGAAACACTTGCAAAATATTTGCAGCTCTAAATATATGCTGGGAGATGCAGAGATTTATCCCTGGTTTGCTGTTCCGCTTCTGAAGACACCTCAAGCCTCATCAACACAAACTGTAGATTGTACAGACGATGAGATGTTTCCTYCTGCTTGTGCAGGCTGGGCTTTTTTGCATTGTTTCTTCCCATCTTCCAGCTTGACATGTACAGTCTTTGTTTCTTCTGCTCCCTGTAGACATATGAATCATTGCTTCATTGCTGGTGCAGCAGAGCAGTTGGCACCCTTGCTCAGGCAGCGCGCGTACAGCRTTGCCTGCAAAGCAGGCTCACCAGCTGAGAAAGCAACTGCGGGCTTCTGTGGTGTGTTCCAGCAGTGATTTCGGGGTCCACACAGTCCTTTCAAACACTACGTGCAAAAACAGTGTTTGAAAAGTGAAATGCAAGAGCTGGTCCTGAAAAAACTAGCAGTGGTCTCCATTGCTTTACCCTCACAATCTAAAGCCGCTTTCAGGGTAATCAAAATGCAGAGTTTAAAGCCAGGGACCGAGGACAGCAGCATATTTTAGTGGATTGCTGTGAAATTGCATGGCTTGTGGGCATCACCTTATATTGAGGGCTGTGTTGTGCAGAGGCAAGCACTTTCTGTGGCCAGTGCTGGTGCAGGAGGAATGCGGTCTGGCAGTAGGCACATAGTTTTAGCTCAGGGAGCGTGACCACCCTCCGCATCAGGAAGCCTGGTGCCTGTTCCCATGCCTAACCAGCACACAGCTATTTTGTGGTATAATGGCTGCGATCTCTGCCAATGCTCACAGTAGAAAGAGGCCAGCAGCAGTTGGCTTTGAGGTAGGTGCAGGTGGCACCATGGTGCTGTCGTGTGCTCTGGTGCGGAGGAGGAACAGATATCTTACTCCCTACTGTCTTTATACGTCTCTGCAGATGCAGGAAACATCTTCTCCTTGAATGCCTCCCTGTGAGGACATGGGATGGTCCCATGCCCCTTTGTCTCTTGGTCTCAGGGTCACCTTTGCAATAAGCATGTGYTAAAACACCTGTGATTTGTGAAGTCATTGTTGGGAATGCTTTAGCCCCTCATTAAGGTGTTTGGTTAACTGCGCAAACAGGATACCACTGGCAGCCGAGCTGGTTTTTCAGGTGAACGTATCCCCATAGGAATGGTCTCTAATCACCATAGGAATGGTCTCTAGCCTTGCTTCATTTCCTATAGCCTTGGCGTCACCTCTCCCTGCCAGAGGAACAACCTTTGCCAAGCAATCAGCTACTCTTTGCTCAGGAGAGATGGTTCCGAGAACATCTTTTTTTGCGTTCAGCCGCTTGAAAAAGCTTTCCCTGTTTTGAAGGAGTTAAATTCTGCCACTCACCTTTTCCCTGAGGACTTTTCAATATGAGAAAGTCTGGTTTTACTTTCCAAGTGGAATTTTGTATTCATCTGTTGTCGGCAGTTGTCTCTCCTTTAAAAAACAAAGCAAAACAAACCCACACACAACAAAAACCAAYAAAAAAACAGTTCTAAGTGCATCATTGAGGCATCTTGAATTTGCAGTCTTTGGTGCAAAGTACTTYTGTTAGTTTTCCTAAATAAGATTGTTCTAACACTTTAGATGCCGGGGGAATAACTCTTTATGCTTATTTTGTTTAGATTTTAAATAAGATTCTTGCTGATCATAGCTGTTTCTTGGCTGCATGGATTGTAAATGGCAAAACAGCGCTCAAAATGGCAAAGCTGATTTAGGAGATTCCTGTCTCTCAACTTGTACATCTCACTTCTGCATCCATGAGAATAGCTGTCAGTGCAGGAGTCTTTCTAGCTCAGTATCCTGTCTCCAGYGGCAGGGAAGAGTGAACGCTTAGGGGACAGAGTAGGGTAAGCATACAGTGATAATTTCATGTATTTTCCCAGAGTCTGTGGCTTGGAGGCTTCCTGAACCATTGGTATTATCTTTGCGCTCCTGGATTTTTCTTTSATAAATTTCTCGCATCCCTCTTTGGATTCTCCACCTTTTATGCCAGTGGGAGTTCTGTAGTTTAACCGTGCATTTGCTTTGCACTTGCCACGATCATTTCATGTGAGACCCCATCGTTCTTGTGTAATGAGAAACAGTAATTGTTCCCCCAGTTACCTCCTCTGTCCTGCTTTTGACTTTATTGGCCTCCTTGATTCCACTTGATGACTTCTTTTTCAGACCRAGGAGTTTAATCTATTTAATCCTATGCCATTTGGAAGCCGCTCAGTAACTTTGCTCCTCCTTGTCACCCTTTGAATCATTTCTAGTTCTTCYTTATTTCCTTTCAGATAAAGGGAGTAGCACTTCTCTCAGTGCCCAAGCTGTAAGTGCAATATGAGGTTTAATGAAGCAGTATAATGTTTTCTTATTTCTTCTTTTTTTTTTTTTCAAATGACTCCTTGTTGTTTGCCTTTTATTAACTACCATTGAATACTGAGCTGGTGTTATAATAGAGCTGTCTATTATAACTCATGATCTGTTTCCGCAGAGGTAATAGCTAGTTCGGAGCCTGTCGCTGTGGATTTAAAGATTGTTTCTCCACATGTGTGTTACTCGGTGTTTATTAGCRCTCAATTTCATCTGCAGTTTTTTCACCCTGTCACTCTGAGCGCSTTTTGTAGCATTTTACAGTCAGCATTTGGTTTAACAGACTTGGATGTTTCACTCTCAGCCTGCTTCCCCTGTTCATTGGTGTGGGTTGAACAACCCAAGCCCTTGCACAGATCCCTCAGAGACTCCAGCAATCACCAGYAATTGTGCAAACTGGGCATTTATTCCTATTCAATCTTTACTKTTGTAGTCAGTTATCAAGGAGTGCAAAGGCCTTCCCTCTTGCTCTATGACATTTACTAGCCTTTGGTGAGAGGATGTATCAGAAGGCTTTTGGAAATCCATGCGAACAGGAATCCCCTCCGGCGAGGGGTAGCAGAGGTCTCGGCGGTGCTTGCCTGCAAAGGGAGACAAAGRCTGGTGCCATCTTCCCTCTGCCTCTCACAGAGAGACTGCTCGATTGCTCCCTTTTGCGAGAGAACAAGTAAATCCTATCCTGGAGTAACCTTCTAGTTTATCTAACAGACCAATTGGCTGTCCGAACTTAGACATGCTCTSTTGAAATGGGTCTTCCGCCCTCTTACGACAAGGCTCAGCTTGGCTGGAATAAATCACCCCATCCTGAGAAGGGTTTCTTATAAAATGAAGGCCTGAACTTACATGAAGGTGGAAGGTGTGTTGAAGTTGTCTGCTGTGTTTGTTCTCGGGTTGGGAGTTGGCTATGTGCAAGCTGGGTACCAGCGTTGGAAGGATTGGTAAACTTCCATCATCTAAATCCGTTTCTCTGGTTCCAGCCAATTAGACATTAAAATGAGCGTGACAAGTGTTCATTTATGGGTCAGTAACTCCATAGTATGTCTGTGACATGGCTGGCCGAGGCAATCCATTTCAGTACAGTCCTGGGCAACCAAACATCTTCAAGTATGTAATTGCTTTTATAGGGAAAGAGAAGTAATAAGGATAATGTAGCTATCAGGCCCCGACTCACTAGTTCAGAAACTTCCCCTTGCCAATCAAATTTCTTTGGTATTCAACCCGTTTTAGGCTCGTTCCAAAGGCATTATTGTGATGTCAGAAAATATCCTAATGGATGTATGCATTTTCTCCAGTGTTAGATGTTAACTTCTTGAAGACACTCAGTTTTGTCCACCAGCCAATTAACTCTCTGTATAAAGAGCCCTCGGTGCACGCTTTATGGCAGTAGACAGGGTTGCCTTGTCCCTCTCCTTTCCTTTCCCCCTCCCCTATTATATATATATTTTCTCAGCACTATGAGATTATTAAATGCTTAATGACTATTCCATTCCTGCTAACTATACTTTTGATGAGCTKCAGTAATAAAACTTTGTAACAGCAAAGTATGTGTCTGGTTCCTTTATAGGAAGGGCACATTTGGGGAGCTGAAGTAATGGGGGATAAAACTCAATTAATGAATAGAAATAAAAAGAAGTAAATGAGGTAATCAAACTCAGAGAAATTAGTATTGGCAGGTTCTGAATGATGCTCTTGGATGAACAATCTTTCAAAATCCTTCCTTGTATGCTGCTGCCGTCTCTTTATTTATTATTAAAATAACATGATCCATGAGGCGCTCGGGGTGACTCCCAGCCTAGCTAATTCTAATTAATCCAGTCAGGGAGAGCAGCAGGGTAAGTGGAGCAGTCTATCGGATTGAAATTCATAACTTAATTGAGGTCAAAGTCCCGGGTTGGGAGAACAAAAGTCTTTCTCTGGGACCAGGCAGATCAATAGCAATAAATATCTGGCTTGGATACAAGTAGCTTATAGTGACGGATTATCTGACACTGGCCAGAGGTCTTGGTCTTGTTCGGGGCAAAGTCCTATGGTATGTACRGTGTAGGGTGACTTTTGTCAGTGTTCCCTCCAAACCCCTGAAGAACCCATGAAGGGCTCATGGGAGCYGCAGAAGAAGGATGCCCATAAAGAAGTCCATGTGAGTCATGCTGGATTTGGTTTCTGAAGGTACAGGTCTCTCGTCGGTAGCACAAGGGCATGTGTCACATTAGTGCTGACGGAGGTTGGAAGAAGTTGCTCAGGCTTACAGGAACTTGGAGCTAAATCACAGCTTGTCCAGAGTAAGGACTTTAGGATCGGGGGAAGCTGAGCGGTAGATTGATGGGCTTTATGCCAAGTCTGTATTTATAGTATGTTTACATAAGAGGAGAGAGGAAGGTTGGAAGAGGGAAGTGTAAATGATCATTAAGGTAGATTTGTAGTGTTAGAGAAACCAGCAGAGGCAGATGCGGTCTCGCCTGTTCTTCAGAAAAGCAGTCAAGTGACTCTGCTCTGACCTACGAAATGTTCTGTTTGGAGGGGTTTGTGTGTGTGTGCTAGTAATGGCTGGTTTCCCAAGCCCTTACCCAAGCACAACTCAATGGTATGACTTTGGGTGTTGACTACAGCACTGATCCCCTAACTCCTAAGTCAGGGGAAGAAGCATGACGTCCTAGCCTGAGACCTATGGCTTTGTACTGTACACACAGCCTTATCTAGGAGTGGGTACTGAAATATTCGTCAGTACTAGCAACTGAAGAACTTTCTCTGAACTTTCAAATAAGTGGGTACTTCAATTGGAGTTCAATATTAAAATGCAATCTTCACCCAGTCTGTTATTAATGCGATGGTTATGCAGATTTGACTGTTCTGCTGGTATCCTCTTTGCAGAGGACAAATACTGATGTGGTCAGCATTCAATATATCCCTGATAGATGTTGTTCTGCCAATGTACTTCAACACAGCTTGGAAGAGAGATGGAAACCGCAGCTTGGCCGCAGCCAGTGACTTAGTTTGACATACCTGCTCCTCCCATTAACACTGCATAAGTCTAAAGCATCTGTTAATGTCCGACTTGCCAAAAATTTTCAGAAGATCTCTTCTGGTCAGGCTTAGAGGTCTAGGTCAAACGCCTTGTCTGGTCAGCTTTCTAGTGTTAACGTAATGAGCAACTGTTGATATTTCTGTGTATATAAATGATTGCTCTACCCTCACACCCTTTTGAAACTGTCTCYGGAAAACACATCTTGTCTTCCACTGCAGGACATTTGCTTCATATGGACAGAATGTGGTGGACAAGGCAGCTGTTTGGTACATATATATACTTGCTATTACTCTAGACTGCTGTTACTATATACTACTTACTATTATACTATATACTACTTTGCTCATTCATGTCCCATTCATGGTACAAGATCAGCCTCCTCCTTGTAAGTTGGTGGCTTCACTTTCCAGGTTTCTGTTGTGTTGTTTGTGCGCTCCTGCTTCGTTCCTGCCCGGCCTGGACAGGAGCAAAACAGAGTTCCTGAGGCTGTTAAACGCTTACAGTTGCAAACAAAATTGCATTGGCAACTGTCGTTTTCCCCATCATTAGGGGGAGAAGGGGGCAGAGTAATTTATTTCATGTTCTTATAAAAGCTAACAGAAAAATCCAGACATACCACAGTGCTGAACAATTCACCACTTAACAGTTAAATGTCATGAGCAACGCATGTCCTGAATGTACAGAACTTTGAGATGGATATTACCCTTTAACTTGCATTATGGCTCTGCTAAGGTTTAGGAGAAAAAATTTAAAATATGAATATTAGCCTTTTTTTCCTCTTCGTAGAGACACACCTGTGATGCAGACCTGCTATTTGAAACTTTCAGAACCAGCAATTGATATACTTTCAAGTGCTTTTGCTAAACTTCAGGCTCCCCCCCATCTGGTAGTGGGGGTAGGCTAGTTTTATTTATTACAGAGAATTTACTTYTTTTTTCAGCTGAGAGAAATAACGGGATCTGTCCATTCAGAGCTGGATTATCCACAGTTATCTATGTTATTAAAAAACATAGCAGATCTGTAGAATCCCTGTTGATTTAGTGAGGAAATTCCCTTTATGGCTATATTCAGAATCGAGTTCAGGTTTCTAATTCTYCAGTTTTGCTACAGAATCCCGGCGTGACCTTGAACAAGTCACTTGATTTCTTGCTGTCTTGGTTTCCCATTTGGGAAATGGTGGGGCAAATAATCGTTTTTTATCTCATGGATATAACAAGATTATAAAAATATGGTAGTTCTAAGATCCTTAGAAAACTGATCAAATGAAATTAAACAGATCTTGCAGTTCCGGATAAAATGAGATGAAACAAGCATGAAGCTATTAGTGAAAGAAATGTTTCTTTATCTTCCACAAATAAAAATGCAAAGTGATTAAGTGGGTCTTTTCTAGCTATTAGCAATAACAGCTCTAGCCAGCTGACTTCTGTCACCCTTGAAAATTAATTTGCGGGGCACAGTCTTGAATTTAGTATGCTTACAATAAATACCCCTAAAAATGTTGTCACCTTCTCTGATGCATGGTGTTACTGCTGCGATAGTACTGCAATTACTTGCCCTACAGATAAAAAGTGGCTGCTCTAAATGAGATGCTCTAACACAATGGTTTGCAAATTTCTTTTAATTGATTTTTCTTTTTTCTATGGTACTTCCTTCCTTTACTATACATCCAGCAGTATTTTCGTGAGGCAGGGGAGAGGAATGGGAATAGCGTTAAAGGTTATTTTTATCCAGGACTATTTTGGCGGTCTGGTTCCTAGCATGCGTGCGCTGTGGCCAGCCATGGCTGTGCAGCAGAGCCATGGTGAGGGGTGGCACGGAGRGGGAGCCGAGAGGCTGGAGGTGGCCGTACCTCCGGGCAGCGTCTCTGCTGAGTCCAGCCTGCCGTGCAGCTGCACACTGGAGAAAACCCCCCGTGTTCCTGCTGCTGACGGGGAGGCTGGGCACCGTTAGGGATGAGCTTTGTGTGTGCGTGAGATGTTGGGAGAGAGGAGGAAAGCACCAGCTCTGTCTATAGGCATTTTCCTTCTCTGGCTTGGTGAGCGGATGAGAAATGCCTCCCTTTCAACGTGGCCCTCAAAGCAAGATAGTGATTAATGAACAAAACAGTAAGGAAGGAGTTTTGACTGGTTGACTTTCTCCAACACAGAAGGAAGACACGATRAGTATTTCAGAAAGCAATAGCCTGGAACGTGCTACAGAGAAACCTTGACACGTGCTTGGACTTGACCAGAGGCAGGGTTACCTGTGTACAGGAAATTTGAATTTACTCTTTTTTCTTTTTTTCTTTTTTTAAACTCAAGTTTTAATCACGTTCAGACTGTGCAGATGAAATCTGAGTCAGAAGCCAGGTCTGCAAAAGCTGCCTGGTTACCTTCTCTCTGATGCCCTATTCCAGGTGCTATTGTCAGGATATTTTCAAGCGGTGCTCACAGATTACATGGTAATTTGGCTTCTGAAGTGATATGAAATTGAGCATTGCACTTTAAATTCCAGTGGTCAAACTCAGAAGAGATTTGTAAAGTTATGGCTCAGCAATTGCAAATGATCAATTTTTCATAGCTTAATAACCGAGTGCTTGTTTTTTGAATGATGGGAAGTGATCATATACACCCTCACCTCCAGTCCTAATTGCAAAGTAAAAGAGGTTAATTTAAACCATGAAGGCAGTTTCGATCTGGATGTTTCACAGCAGCAGAAAAACTTAGAGCTATGGTGACTTCAAATCATCAATTTTACTTCTCAGATGGAAAAGTTAAGCGCAGATGTGGTCAGTTTGCACTCATCAGCTGGTAAGAAACAACTTGCTAAGCCATGGGAGCTCAGTCGCTTGGGATAAACCACAATGTAAAGAGAGATTATAAATATGTATCAAGTCTAAAGTTGAAGATGATATAAACTATTCATTTAGACCTGTTTTAAATTATCATTTGGATGCGGGGGGGAAACATAGTGACAAAGGATGAGGAAAAGGCTGAGGTACTTAATGCCGCCTTTGCCTCAGTCTTTAATAGTAAGATCAGTTGTTATCTGGGTACCCAGCCCCCTGAGCTGGAAGACAGGGATGGGGAGCAGAATGAAGCCCCCATAATCCAAGGGGAAATGGTTAGAGACCTGCTACACCACCTAGACACACACAAGTCTATGGGGCTGGATGGGATCCACCCAAGGGTACTGAGGGAGCTGGTGGAAGTGCTCACCAAGCCACTTTCCATCCTTTATCAGCAGTYCTGKCTGACCGGGGAGGTCCCCGTTGACTGGAAGTTAGCAAATGTGACACCCATCTACAAGAAGGGCTGGAAGGAGGATCCAGGGAACTACAGGCCTGTCAGCCTGACCTTGGTGCCGGGGAAGGTCATGGAGTGGTTCATCTTGAGTGCCATCACACGGCACATACAGGACAACCAGGTGATCAGGCCCAGTCAGCATGGGTTTATGAAAGGCAGGTCCTGCTTGACCAACCTGATCTCCTTCTATGACAAGGTGACCCGCTTAGTGGATGAGGGTCTACCTAGACTTTAGTTATGTTGTCTACCTAGACTTTAGTAAAGCTTTTGACACCGTTTCCCACAGCATTCCCCTGGAGGAACTGGCTRCTCATGGCTTGGACGGGCGTACTCTTTACTGGGTAAAAAACTGGCTGGGTGGCCGGGCCCAAAGAGCTGTGGTGAATGGAGTTAAATCCAGTTGGCAGCCGGTCACAAGTGGTGT
>JASVER010000113.1:676109-716369 GCA_030449065.1 Oceanodroma leucorhoa
AGAGCGGCTGAGGGAACTGGGGTTGTTTAGCCTGGAGAAGAGGAGGCTGAGGGGAGACCTTATCGCTCTCTACAACTACCTGAAAGGAGGCTGTAGTGAGGCGGGTGTTGGTCTCTTCTCCCAAGTAACTAGYGATAGGACAAGAGGAAATGGCCTCAAATTGCGCCAGGGGAGGTTTAGATTGGAYATKAGGAAAAATTTCTTCACCGAAAGGGTTGTCAAGCACTGGAACAGRCTGCCCAGGGAAGTGGTGGAGTCACAAAGGTATTTGAAAGATGTGTAGTTGTGGTGCTTAGGGACATGGTTTAGTGGTGGACTTGGCAGTGCTAAGTTAACAGTTGGACTTGATGATCTTAAAGGTCTTTTCCAACGTAAACAATTCTATGATCCTTTTTTTTTCTTTTTTGCCTATCAGTTCAAGCGTTCCTCTTGCACACATGTAAATTATAATATGAAACAGCTCTCTGAATTTACCTAAGAATAACTACAAAGTTAGTTATAGAGAAAATGTTATGTTTTGTTTCGCCTGGGGGAGAGGAAAGCCCAACTTGAGTAAAAAAGAAAATCTTTCCAAGGTTTCAAAACATTTACTAAAAACACAAGTTTTCACTGCTCTGCCCAGTTCTCTCCTCAGGTGTCTGTGAGCAGTGAATGTGACTGTGGTGCCGTTCTATGCACTGAGCAAGGCAGACCTGTAAACTGGCACATAGATAATGGCAGGTTTAACTTTGCCCTCAGTTCTTCTACCTTACTTTGTCTGTTGTAGCTAATAGAAATGCCGGTCAAGGCATCAAGCAASAGCAAAGACTTTCCCTTTCCCAAAGAGATCACCTTGGCATCAGATGCAGTGCAACAGGTAGTGCAAATGGAAAGGTTGAGTGAATGGAAGTAAGAGAACAAAACGGAGATCAGCAGAAAAATGGTATTCTTGGCTCATTGCTTCCCCAAGCAATGCCAGACAGCAGTGACACAGAAAGTCATGGCAGAAGTAGTCTTACTGAGGATTTAAAGATGGTAAGGTGTCATTACTGAGGACTTCTGATGAAGGATAAACACATGAATTCCCTTCTTAAGTCAGTGGGACTTTTATTGGCGTGTATCTTAGGGCTGAACGTGTCCCTTTCCGGGATCATTAAAAAAACCACTTGTTTAACCCAGTTAAAAAAAACCTGCAAGTGTTGCTTTTTATCAAGTCCATTGGGAGATAAATTCAGCAATGGGGAAGAAATGGGAGACTTCATAGAGAAAAAGAGAAAACTGCTTAATTTGCATAGGAATGTATCGCAGCTGTACCCACTGCAGAAAATGTTTCCTCTTGGGATAGGGTGGTTTAAAAACACAGTCAGCCGCCTGCAAAGTTGTTTCTGATTTAAGCAGGCAGTGGCACTAATAGCTGCACTGCATTTTTGGAGGGATGATGCTTTCAACCTTGTGCCCAGCTACTGAAAACACCTGGCACAGTGCTGGACTCCAGGATGTCATCTTCCACTTAAACGTGGGAGTTGGCTGTTTCTAAATTGAGAATATCTGAGCAATATTCCCCAACTGGGGAATTGTCCATCTAGRTTTGCCAACCACAACCCATCTTGTTTGATGTGGCTGCTTGTTAGCTCCTATGGTAGCATCTCCTGCGTCATCAAATAGCGTATAAACATCCAAATTGTCATTTTGTCTTTGAGACAGTTTGTAGCTGGTGCTACACTTCAGTAAGTTAGCTGTGTATCCTGTGAATCTGGAGTTGTAGCTAGTCACAGATGGTCCAAAAGATCAGAAAATACATCTAAGATTATGTTGGGGGTGTCTGGTGTGCTTTTAGCAGCACTCCTCATTTCCCAAACAGAAGCAGGTTAGTGGTTCCTTTATCGTGTTTGCTTTCAGTGTGTTAGGAAAGATTGCTGCAGCTCTGGAGAAGTAACAAGGTAGAAAAAAATGAGGTTTTTGCCATGTTTTTGTTGGCTAAATAAAGTCTCTTGGAAATGTGAGTTCTAGTTAGTGTTGCTGCCACTAACTTTGTCTTATTCTAACCCTGAGGAGTTATATTTGAGATGCGGTATCAGGACATACCCCCATTGCTGTGGTGTCTTGGCCAGGTGTGGTTTTTCCCGTTGTCTTCCATTCCAGCAAAATCCTTTTTGCTTCTTCTCTTTTGAAAATACTCAACCAGTTTTCACGTCCATTTCTCTTGTGTGTACCTCATAGCTACTGGGCAGCTAAGCTGCAGGTCTACAAAAGGTTAAGTGGCTAATGCCTGATCAGGCCTCCCGCTGTCAAAGTCTGTTGGAGTGATGTGCCTAGGTATCCCCAGGAATGAATCCTTTTGTTTTCCTTTTCCTAACATCCTAATTATCTGACATCTACAGCTTCAGCATCTGATATTTTTGCACCCAGTTCCTGGGCATTGCACCATTCTGCTGCGGACGACAGCACATGATGATAAGCAGCAAGGTGCTTTGCCCTCCCATGTGCACTCTCTTTGATACCATCTAGGAAAAAGAGAGAAATGCAGTAAATGTCTGATCTTTAGCGCTGAGGGTTTCCTTTTGCTGCAAAAAAATCCTAAGCGGCGTTTTAGTGTAAGATTCAGAAGGTTTCAAAGAGGCATCAGTTAAACCTGCCTGCTCTGAGATAGCCAACAAGTGGATCTATCAGATGTCTGAGTGTTCCCTGGAGGTTCACATTATTAATATCTGCCTTATGACAAGGTGGCTGTGCTGATGCCAGGTTTTTTTTCCCAGCCGGCATGATTAATTTTTCTTTCCGTTCTTAATATCTCTGAGCCAGATGCTTCTAAATGTCCTCATAGGGGTGTATTGCTGTTCTTAACCGCTCCTCCTTCCCCCCCACCCCTTTCCAACTAATTCATATAATGGCTCCAGAGATGCGTTTTGTAAAGTCACAAAAAGCAAAACTTTGAAAGCCTCCTAAAGTGATGGACTTGACATGTGCAAATCTGGCCTCCCGACGTTCCTGGTGGGTTTGAAAGCTTAGTGCCAGGTAGTCTGTCAATAACATTTCCCATTTCAGAGTGTGCTTATTTGCCTAGCACTTTACAAATTATATCCATGCAGAACTGCTGAAATGCAAGTATTCCTGGTGGGGAGAATGACAGCGGGGTGTTGAACTGACGTTTTGGAGAAAGCAAAGGAAGTTTTGGCTGAGGAAAAGGAGGCACACTTGTATTATTTACGGAAAGTGCCATGGATCTTCAAGCACTGATTTATTTTAAAGGCTTCAAAACATTGTGGTACTGAAAAAGGTCTTTATTCTGCAAATAGAAATTAATTCTCCTTCAGAGCTCTTGTTCCAAAGTGCAACTGCACAGGCTTGAGTTTTACCAGCTCGGAGAGCAGAAGACCTTAGCGAGCTCTACAGCAAATGTCTTGTTTCCCAGGTGTTCATGCTTTTGCTATATCGATCCATCAGTTTCCTCCATATAACAGATTTGTGGGTCTTCTGTGTTTATCCTCAGCTGTTTTCAGTCATTAGTGCATTCACCTGCATCTCAGGGGTTTTTTCCTGGAGGAAGCAAAACCCAGAAACAGAATAGTTAGTGGTAAATAATTAGGATTTAGTTGCTTTTTTGTATGTGTGTTAATACTGTATGTGAGAGGTAGATCACTGGATTTAATTATGAAAGTCTTAATTTAAGAAGCCTAGAAAATAGTGTTTCTTAATTTCTTACAGCTAAGAATCTCCTTACGTCTGTTATCTCCTGTATTTTTTTTTTTGCAATTTAACTGTGAGAAAAGGTATAATRTAAAGCAATGGATTTGCTGGTGCAAATAGAGCTGTAATTAGGGGAATCGAGTTTTTACTTTCAGTCTCTCTTTTTTGTGGGAAGATGAGGATACTAAAAATATCCTCAGAGTAGGGATACTCTTAAGAGTATCCTAAGAGAAGAGCAGGAGGACTCCTACAGCTTTCCTTTCCATAATAGATAGCTGGTCATTTAGCTGTGTATCAGGCAGCCTCAGACAGCGGCAGCCCGTTAACCCACAGCAGCGTGGAAATTAAGTTAAAATTAACCTGAGTTTGGAAAACAACTAGCACCACTTTATTTGTCCATTTAATTGAATTATATGACGCTGTGTAAGTATGCTGACCTACAGACGTAAATTGCTCCACCCTACCCATTTCCCTCCTTAATTCTTTCATGCTAATGGAGCTGATGGGGATGTTGACTGCAGAGAGAGAGAGAGGAAAAAAGGCTGGAAATAAAAGGGACCATTCCAGCCTGGTGCAAACCTTCCCCTTTGGTGAAATGCTTCTGAGTGTCACAGCTGCACTAACTGTGCAGTGATCTTTGTTGCCATTAAGCTGATTATATCCGCTGAAGGATTCATCCAACTAATCCCGCAGTGCTGCAACTGGTTGCTTTATGTTTAAGCACAATTTCTATTTTTTTTCCTAAGAAATAAAAGTCAGTTTGGCTTCACCGGACTCTCAAAATGGGTCAGACTGTTGCAGGGACCCACTTTTTTTATGTTTGGTTGGTTAATACAGGAAAATGGGACAGATTAATGGGYTCCACGTATTAATGGATGCACTCAGTGTGGGAGAGGTCTGTGCAGGCATTAGGACTCGGCAGCGTCTGGTGTAATTTTGGGTGGATGTGTTGTGAAGGTGCTATGCTATCRCTATACCTTTGGCACTGCCTCATTTTGTGTTTTGCCTCTGTGGGCATACCATACAGGCAGCAGCTTTGCATCTAACAGCGACTCTAATGAGAGAGAGTCTGACAGGTTGGATTGATTTAATTGATTTAATAATCAATTTAAATCTAGTTCTTGGTTATTTTTCTAAGGAAGGGTTGATTTTCATTKGTTAGTAGCCATTAAAGTATGTTCATTTGCAGCTAAATATAACCTTTCTAGTAAATTTAGTTCTTCTTTTTGCTAATCAGATACACAATGTCTGTCCATGTTTACTCAATTGTGTAGTTTTATAACCTAGTTTATTCACATTCTTAATTTTTACATTTAAATCAGGCTAGAAAACAGCAAATGAACCATTTCTTCTCTGTTAGACTATTAGTTGTTTTGTTTTCTCCTGTGCCTGAGTACATCTGAATGGAAATTAGAATTTAATTTTAAAAAATCCTTACAAGGAAATTTTCAAACACTTCTTAAAAATAAATTAAAATCTCATCATAAATATAATGGGTTTGGTTTTGGAAGGGAAAAAATAAATGGAATTTTCTTTGTATTTATGAATAACACACTACTTAAAGGAGATGATGTCTGGCACATTCAGGTAGTCAACTTCCCTGCTTGAGTTTTGTTAACAAAATCAAAGATTTTAGGAGCAAAATGAAGGGACAACTGGAGAAAGATGAGGACCAAACATAGGCTTTAATTCTGTCATTAAGCATTCAGTGTTTGATAAAGTTTTATCCTCTTTTCTCATGTTGTCTGTTGTCTACCCTGAGGCTTTGGGCTTGACTTTGGCTGCCTGAGCAGCACACTTCCCGTGTTCCAGGCGAACTGAGAATGGAAAGAACACACCGTGCGTTCAGTGACATAAATTACAGAGAAGTGTGCRTAATGCAGTGCCATGATTTTCCTGCAGGGTTCTGCAGTATTCTTTGAATTTCATGTCTTCTAAAAGCTATTCCTTGAGATGTAGGGTGTAGTTATCACTCAGATACTTCAACTTTTTGCAGTGYTCCCATGCTACAGACATGGCTAACACACACAAAAGCATATGGTCATTCTTTCCAATTCCTTGGGATTTTAAAGCTAGTAGATCTGTTGTCTCATACTTAATTTTTATCCATTAGTAGTCCAAAGCWGGTGTAATACCTCAACAGAATGGTTACAGGAGTTTACAGAGTGACTTCCTTTAGAAAGTAGGCATCAGATGTGTGCTGCTTGAAAACATGCATCATTTTTCATTTAACTGTAGTGATTTTACGGAAATGCATTCTGTGGGGCCATCACTTAGGTTGCCCTAACTTCAGATATATTAGRGAAGTATTTTTTATTTTAGCAGGGGAAAAAAAAAAAAAAACACATTGAATTTCATCACTTCCAGGCAGTGATTGTAACTAACATTACTTTGGTTTCATAGGAGCTTCAAAAAAAAAATTGTTTCACGATTCCAAGCACAACTCTTCATATAAGCTTTAAGGCCCCATTAAAACTGGTGGAACAAATTATATTAATTCCTTTGGGATTTTTGTCTTTRACACTTAATTGTTTAATTAACCAAGACTTGTAAAGCTGCCTGCAAATGGTCCTYAGTAAAAGTGGAAGAAGATTGAAGATACCCATCCAGAAGGCATGCGCCAGCATGCCAACCCAGTTGTGGTGGGCCTCCTCAGCAGCTTATGGTTCTCAACTTTTGGCGCTTCATTATTTTTTCTTCCCAGGTTACTAAATGTAGGCTTAGGTGAAGGCAGATCTTACGAGAAGAGGGAAGACTTAGCATGAAAAAGGACAGCATGTCCTAATAGTCACAGCGTAGTGCTGGGAGCTCAGCGTCCTGAAACTAATAGTGGCTGYGTTCCTCGTTTGACCTTGAGTAAGTCAGACAGTGGGGTTTTTGTGTCTCAGTTTCTGTAACTGACATGGGAATACTATGTGCATAGATCCCTGGGTCTTGCTTAGATTAATAAATCAATATTTGCAAAGTAAGCCTTGATAAATGCTAACTGTATTAATACGTGTACTTGAACCTTGCGCAGAACTTTGGGAATGCGCCTGCATTTCTGCTGTGCAAGTGGYTGGGGTACGTCAGGGCCCTGGGCCGGGGTGGTCAGCAGCAGGAGAGACCAGTTTGGGTCATTTTCTTCCTCCCGAGGGACTGCCTGTAGCACATATCTGCAAGAAGGTCTTGAATACAACTTTTCCACTTAACATGCTTCCCCATCACCCACTGTCAGCAATGAGATTAAATTCTGTGCGACTGCAGAGGATGTTGCATGATTAAAATCCTCTTTTAGAAATTAATATGTACCATCGCTCTATAGTACTGTGCCTCTTCTCGGAGAAGGGTATTGTCTCCTGAGCACTCTAGGTGTGAAAAGCCACCAAGTGAAGCTATCTATCTTTGAATTTTATGCTGTTGCACAGTTGCTCCGATGACAGCTACAATTGCATAAAATCATAGGGACTTGGGGACTTCCCCCTTCACAGGGTCACAGAGATGTGGGGTAAGTTTTGCAGAACAAGCAATAGAATAGCAAAAGGAGTGTTTGAACTAGAAGTCCTACTTACAGCAGAAAAGGTTTCCTGAGGTGGAAGGATGGTCAAAGTCCACATTCACTCATTCTCCTTAGGAAGCATCTCCCGTAACTGGGTATTCGGGGGGGGGGGGGGGGGAAACACACAAACAACAACAAAACACCCAACAACAACCAAACAACACTTTGCCTCCAGATATTGCACAGCTTTTCCTTACCTTGCTGCCTGTATCAGCCCAGACAAATACAGTAATCAATGCAAATTTAGTCCTCATTAGGCATCAGACCCTGATGCAGCCCACAGAAGGGCTTTACGTACATCAACGTTGCATGTCTTGGTAGATACATTTAGGTATGCAGGGCAGCTGCATTTGGAACAAACTGAAGCTCTTTGAGCCATCATTTCGATTCTGCTTTAGGTGCTGGGAGGCTTTGTGGCATCACCAGGAGGTGCAGTAGGGTGAGTTATCCTGGATGGATTGACAATTTTCTGGAAACAGCTGATACTTGAATATTCACATTTAATAGAGCTAGCAGGCTCCACATCACTTTGAAGAGGGCTGTAGCAGAACTGGCTGTGCTCTGCTGAGAGGTCTCCCTTTCCACTCACACGTCCTTGGTAGCTGCAGTGTAAAGCAGCTAATGTAAGCAAGTCCCACAGGTGTTCCCTGTTAATAGACACATGAATGTGATTTCTGCCAATTTAAATCCTGCAGTGAGCCTGATGCTCTGAATCCCTCTGTTTAAGACTTCGGGCCTCATTGGTAAGTGCAAATATATTTGCTGGTGTGAATTACCCACCAATTGAGAAAGTGCTGATGTTGCCAGCCCACCCCATGGGGCTGGTGGGTGAGTTCTCACAGGGACACTCCTGTGGACAGGGGTTTGCCCTACCAGGCTCTGTGGCTTCTCTTTAAAAGCTCTCTTCTCCCAGCCCTTGCCAGCTGGGATAGGAAGTGAAAATAGCAGCTGTGTCTTTTTTTACGGCAATTAGTATTTTGTTTTAGAGCTGGCTTAGTGAAGACTGAAGAGATGTCCTCAGGTTTGTTCAGGGCTCCTTCAGCTGCAAGAGATTGTTTCAGGTCACCGTTAGCAGATGGAAATCAGTGAGGAGGATGTTGATCTATTCCCCTTTATCATTCTGCACCTTTTCTGTTGGACTGASGGGTCCTGAACATGCTGGTGTGTTCTCTGGCCTGCAGCGTGGGCTGGGAAATGAGGAAAACCCTGAGTCCTTTTTCTAAGGCTGGTTCTGAAATGCCTGCTGGCATTTCAGAAGGAAATGAAGGAAGGAAGGAAGCATGGATRTACTTTTGTTTATTCCTCTGTAGTACTTATTCCTCATTTGTGTSTGATACAATCTTTGGAATTAGATGCAGTTCAGGCATCGTATATGGTGGCTTTAAGGGATCCGTGTGGTTTTAGACTATACTTTTTCATGCACAGACAATGAAGTTGTCAGGTGCTGCAGATGGTGCACAGGAGCTGTTCTCATCTCRTAATTCAGTCTCTGTTGTTGAAGCGTATGCCTTAACTCCTGCTCTCCTGACCTGCCTGAATACTAGCTGCTGAGCCTCYGTCAGACACACAGCCCTGCTTCAGCTTAATCCCCTCCTGTAGTTTGGGGCACGGGGACGAGTGCCCCAGCTGGAAGGCACATGACATGTTCCCCATTTTACAGGTGGGGAAGCTGAGGCACAGAACGGTTGGGGTTTGGCCACTGTTTATGGCAGAGCTCCTTCTCCCYGTGCTGTGCTTTCCCTGTCTCCGTAGGGAAGAAGGGCTGGACCTAAGACTCTGAACAMAGATACTTTTGCCACAGGGACTGGATTATGTGGCAGACTGGATTTGTGCCTGCTGCTTCGTGTTCTGAACGTGCGTTTCTGCTAAAGCCTTTCCCTGGCTGCTGGCAGGCTCCTGGCTTCCAAGAGCTCAGTCCCGTTTTTCCTTCAGAAAACAGAGGATCTGGGGGAATTTATAAGAACACTAACTCAAAGCAGACACGTGGTTTCCAAAATTGAATCTGGCTTTCCACAACTTCTAGCAGAAGGGTTGATTTGGGTCAAAATTAATGCAAACACTTGTGTAGACCATTTAATGTTTAGTTTATGGACCTGTTAAAGCAGCAGGATAATCCCTTTAGATTACCCGTGTAATTCCTAGTGAATATTTATTTTAAAGTGACTTCAGTGCCCTTAGTCATTAGCAAAGGTTAGTAATGCATCTCACAGCTGCCAGACTCAATACGACAGCATTTGTCAATGGGAGGGTTTCTCCTTTTGTTTCCTTTTTTTTTGTTTGTTTGTTTTTTAACGTTTCTTCAACTCTTGCCGGCTTAATCCCATGAGCTCCCCCCTAATCACAGGGAAGCATCCGAGCTGCCTTTGCCGTGTTGACTTCCACTTGAGCGAAGCTAAGGAGGGTGCCTAATCCTGGGCTTTTCTCCTGCTGTCTGCCGAGGGTGCTGGGTACCCAGCCTGCGTGGGCTGCCGGAGGGAGGATGGAGTACGCTGCGGGTTCAAGGACACGCTCCCGCTTTAATGTGCGCAGACATGCTCCCGCTCGCTCTCTGATTGGCAAGGTTAACTCGGAGAGGCTGCAGCTTTTTAAACTGATTTGATTAGGCCCACTACTTTATCCCATTCCCTCCCCCACCACTCGGCCCACCACCTCCTGATCCTTTTAACACAGCCCTTGGTCCAATAACCAGCCAGTCTGATTTCCCCCCCCCCCCTCCTCTTTTTCCAATTTTCGTGCTGAATTTTGACATTTTGTAAAATAGATTATGCAGCCCTACAGGGAAGATCAGGAGGCAGTGTCTTAGTCTCGGGGCTGTGTTTTATTGTGACTAGTTGAGAGGCTGGGATTTGCCGCCTCCTCCTCGCCCTCCCTGGCTCTGCACCTTTCCCAGCTCTTGGTGTGCATGCGTGAGTTCAGGACGGGAGGCTGAAGGCTCATGTACCCCAGCTCGGATGCTCACTGCTCTCGGATTCCTCCTCTCCCTGCAAAACCAGGGCTGGGGAGAATTATACAGTCAGCCCAAAATGACTTAGCACCCCAGGTCCTCTTCTGCTGTGGTATGACGACRTATTCACTGTTTGCAAACAGAAACAGGGGCAGCGTGGATAGAAAACTCCTTTGTCCTGTAGGAGCAAAATAATGGTATATTTTAGTAGCAAACATTACTAGTTAGGGATTACTCTGGGAGAACAGATCACCCGTAGCTTCCAGCTTACAGGCTGGCTGACAAGCAGGATGGGCTTTCATGCCCGCAGCCGTTGGGACAGCAAGGGTTGGGTGGGCACCAGCCCAGCCTTTAAAGAGTATGTGACCCTGTTGCTGTCATTAGCCGGTGTGCTTTAGTGCTTTGTGTGCTGCCAGTTTTCAATCCTGGGCTCTGCCTCTGGTATGCAGCTTCTATTTGTCATATTAAATACTCGAGGGGAATCTGGAGCCTTGTGTACAGAGGTGCCTCTTGCCAAGTCTCTCTAGTTCTCCTATAAATAAGTAAATAAAGCCTATAAATTACAGGCTCTCACAAAACCAGAGCGCCCCAACTCAGAACAAAATTACTGCAGAGTTACCAGCACTGCTGAATTTTTGGGAATCCCGGACTGAGATCCAAGGGAAGCCACATCTCATCTCATTATCACTTGCCYGTTTGTTTCACCAGAACTGATCTGAAGTGGTGTGGGCTAGCTGAGCAGCTCGGTGCTGGCAGGGACCAAATCCAGCAAACAGGACCGACCCTACAGAGTCACCCTGGTGAAGCAGCACAGAATATAGACAATCCCCTACACGCAATGTATTAAACCTTGACATACCGCATTACTTAAGAGATCTCAGGGAAAATTAAAACCCTTTTGACTGGGTTTTGCAATGCAGGGAAAATTTTAGTGACATTTAAAAGGTTTCTCTTGTGTTCCTCTAATGGGATAAATAAAAAAAGGCTTGTTTTAGGCCAGCAAATGGGGGGACAATCCAATTTCCCTGATTCCATCAAGACACTCTTAAAGCATTAGCTTGTGCAGTTTTAAAAAAACCCACAACAGACTGACCCCTCTGCCTGATGGCTTTGAAAAGTGTCCTGATGTGGAGGTATTTATCCTACACAACATGCTTCATCGAGGCACTCCAGCAGCGCTCCTAAATATACTCCTTTGTTATTAAACTATTTAGGAGGACAGCATGCACAGGAGGAAACACAAACACCAGTTTATTATTTACTGCAGCAATCCACGCTGGGGCTGTGCTCAGAGACTAATGTGTGATGACGTGCTCTTTAAATTTGGTACTTGGAAGAGAAAAAGGATGGCATTAACTAAACATTTCTGATGAAAGAACGAAACCTAAGCAGGCCCTTAACTTTATGATTTTAAGCATTGTTTTGGCTCAAAATAAATAAAGATTCCCCCGTGGAACGTTATATTTGTAGTTTGTTTCTGTCAGTCAGAAAGATTAATGTATCAACACTTAGTTCGGAGGGGGCTCTGGGGATTGATAATGGGAGATACGAAGCCTTTYACCTCGAGGTCACTGGTTCAGCTCTGCCCCACGTCAGTCGCCACCACCAGTACCTGCCATCTGCTCCTCCCCAGCCATCCGCCCAGTGCGAAATGGGCTGCTCCCAGTTCTGGGTGCTGGGGACAGATGTCCGGGTCCCGGCGGGCTCCCTGGGCTGCTTTAGTAGGAAATGGGACGGACCCGCTCGGCTCAGCCCCAGATGTGGGGGCAGCCCCAGCCTTCGGCTCGGACYGAGCACCACCGGGGAACTTGACCTTCTGCCGCGCTTGTACGACCCRTGAATGGCGAACCTGTTATTCCTGCCCTCTGCAGAATAACTCATTCAAAAAGCAGGACATCCCTGAACATAAATCTGTCTGTTATAAAGTTGGCCATGGTTTTCCCTCGTTGCCTCCAGATCCTGCTGAATTTCATTAGGAACACCTCTATTATACAGCACAAGGAGGGAGCAAGTGCTGCCACTAGACTTTGAAAGAGCCCTTTAAAGTGAAGATCAATTTTGCATCTCACTAAATAAGTAATGACAGACCAAACTGCAAGTACTTAGTTCAGCTTTATTTTAATAGCGCTGTGGCTCCATCGAGAAATCCCAGTTGCTGATATAGTTTGATGTCCTGAGCCAGTTTTCTCCAGACATTTTTCCTTTTTTTCTTTAGTATTGGCACATTATTAATAGCTGTTTGGAAACCTGACTCTCTGTGAATAAGCAGTACCAATAAACCTTTTCCCTCTCTATTTATTTCTCCTTTCTTCCATCAGGGAACCGTCCCAGTGATCGTAGGCTGAGAGGGAAGTTTTCAGAGTCTAACATGTAGTTGTACCTGGTGGTGGTGATCAAATGAAAGAGCAGCTTCATGCCTTAGAAAATAAAAAAATGGTAAATCAGCTACTAATACAATTCACGGAGGCTGCTAAAAGGCTGTTGGATGTCACAAAAACAGCAACCCTTCGAGGTGATGAGATGGGAGCTTCTTAAGTCAACACGTGCAGTCAGCTTCTCCCTGGCAGGATCCAGGCTCTGATGCCTTCCCCCTCTGGCAGACGGCTGTGAGTGCGAACGTCCTCTCTAATTCCAGATAAGCCACAAAGAGGAGTCGTCATGCTTAAGAAACAGGCATGCTTTGGAAGGAAAGGCTGTCTGGAGGCTGCAGGGCACAACACAATCCTGAGATGCTTTGAAATATCTGAGCAGGGTCCCTGGCATTGGGTTTGTTCTAAAAGAGCAGAAAAAAAAAGAGGTACCTTTCAAGCTGAGGGCCGTGGGCCACTGTAACTCRGCTCCCCTGCTACCCCAGGCTTCCCCAAGCTTGGCTTAATAAAATCCAGGTCTCATTTAATGAGTTCAGAGGATGGTTCAGACCGACTCAACGTGGAAAGTTTTGATTTTGCACACCAAGCCGAGGAAGGTTTATGAGACCAAAACAAAGTCTCCAGAGTCTTTATCCTCACTGRCTTAGAAGAAGATCCCTAGGCCGTTAGCAGTGCCTCTGCTCCTCCTGCGGCACATTGCCATGTGCAACATGGCTGTGCTTTTATTGCAACCGTGCCTGCAGTCGTCGCGATACTGCAACTCCCCTGCCAGTGCTCCAGCTGCTGCTGCAGGGTTCCTGGGCATTTCAGCTCACCCAGCCTTTGCCCAAATCAGCGGAAATCAAACTGTGGGTTTAGACAGGGCACTGCTTTAGCTCACACCGGGGTGGTTTCCCAGCTTTCTTTTGGATTTCTTTCWCTCTAATGGCCACTCAGTTGTTGGCTTTAAAAGGACAGTTTATACAGAGGACRTCCTGAAATGCAGAGTGGCGGCTTTGAGTCCGTTATAGTGGACCATTAAAAGTGCACCATCTTCCTGGCCACCCAGGGCTGTGGGTTAAAGCCTGCATAGGAAAAGACGTTATTTCCAAAGTCCTGAATCCCTTTAAATGAATATAAGTCATGGTTTGCCTTGAAGTCAGAAAGGGCTCAGGTGAACTGAGCAGTGGCAGCAACGCTCTCGGTTCCCGCTGTCTCCCGTCCAACCTGCTAAATTTAGCAGCCTAATCAAGCTTCCTTCTCTCTCGTTAATCAGGTGGAGCAAGCGGCATGTTGACTTGCTGGTTGGCGCTGGATCCGATCCTGCTCGCAGCATTTCCAGCCCCTCGGCAGCGACCGGGGGAGCCATATGCGGGGGAGCAGCGTGGCTGGTAGGGCCACGGCGGCAGCGCTTCCGCTTAATCTCTCTGCTCCCATCCACACGTGCTGGCCTGATATCCGACAGCCGGTCCCACGCGGGCACGGTGCCAGCAGCGACTTTACAGGCTTTGTGGCAGGGATTATTTAAAGGAGATTAACCCTTCTAAACCCCTTAGATTTTAATTATTTCTGTATGTATTTATAAAACCTGCAGTCTGCTAGTTCCAGGGCACAACTGCCCCAGTCCCCATCCTTAACCTGGATTCGTGAATATACAATGCAGCCATATTACAGGACAGGGGCTGGACTGGACAGGGGTCATTTGACTGATTTATTTATTGCTGTTCTGGAACAATTCACATCTGGGATGAAAATGAAACGTTATGGTTTCAAATTGTAAAAGGAGCTAATAATTCGAATGACTTTAAAATACTAGCACGAACACTGCATTAATTGAATTGTTTGAGTCGATGGCGGCATCTCTCACTAATTGTTTTGGTTAAGGCAGCTCTGTCATTAGTGCATACTGTTGCCTCCCCGCTGCCCGTGTTGTGAACACGGAGCACCCTGCTTCTCCCTGACGGCAGGGCTGTCTGTGGGGTTGATGTATTGGCAGCCAGAAGAAGGAAGGCTTGTTCTTTCAGTCAGTCTCTTAGCAAATTTTTTATGTGCATATTAATGCTGTGAAATGATGAAGTCTGGAAAACTGTCATTGCTAACAGGTATTGTTAAGAGGGGAAGAAAAAAAAAGGTGTGCACCTCCATCCTTTCATGCCTTGTCTCCTATTTGTCATGTTAGTTAGTGCTGGGCTAATTAGTTTTTTAGAGTTAAGGAGTGATGGAGGGAATGTTTCCGCTCTGCATGTGAGCTGTAAAATCCAAATGAAACTGGAAATACCTTATTTCTGTTTCACAGAGCAACCTGGCTAATCTCAGGTGATACACACCTTGCAGAGGTGGGAAAAACAGTTAAAGCGTTGGTAAGCCATTGCTACTGAGACTGTTGGATCAGAGTTACTCCAGAGGCCACCTCTCAATAYGGGTTACAGTCCTGGCATGAGTGCTGTAGCTCTATTTCTGTATATTCTAGGATTGCTGCTGAGAAATGACAATATTTAAATGTATATCTGCCTGTTTTGTAAATGCAAGCATAAAAGGTGGCTGTTAGAAGGAAACAAAACCCACAGCAGTATGRACCCCAATGATCTGAGAAAAAAATAGGTCATTTTGAATACATTTCTTAAAATCAGATGATTTTTATTTATTCTTGTCTCCCGAGCAAGGAAATAAATGCAGACAGTGCCAAGGAGTCCATAAATAAATTTTGTTCTTGGASAATCTCTTTAATATGCACACAGTCCTGCTTCTGTAGTAGTGAACATTTGACCAGTAGCAATTAATTTCTTATCACAGTCTTTCTATGAGGTAAGAAAACATTAGTGTCTCCATTAGGAGGTGGAGAACGGGAGCTCTCTGAGAGCAAATGATGTGCCCGGCTTCTCTCCCCTGCCCCGCGGCTTGCCAAGAGCTGCTGGAGGAGAGGGCATTGCAGCAGTGCCTCTCCCGCAGCGCGGCTGGGTGCTCCTCTCCAGGCAGGGCTGTCCTCCTCATCAAATGATAGACTCGGAAAACCTTCARTATCTGTATATTTCAGAATAAATATCGTTAAGCTAATGAATTTTCAACCGCTTATTGTGAAGCACGCAGTATTTCCTTTAACGGCACGTGGTAAAATAAAGGGAAAAAAAATTAAGGTCTCTGGTATAAATCTCTTCTGTCTAGAAAGGATGAAAAGAGGGCTTCTTACAAAACCAACCATATGGAAAATAACGTGTGATCCCATGGCATGTAGACGATTAGGCAAAGCATCCCAAAGGTTAATATAGCKTTTCTCATTCAAACGGGTAGGATCTCGAGCTGGAAGTGCCGGACCCGTGCGTTCAGCCCCGTGCCCCGGGGAGGGGGAGCGGGGAAGCAAAGGGTTAAATTTCGGGGCTGTAGAAGCAGATTGTGTTTTCCTTCTATGATGTGGGCTGACAAGACATCAGTATTCTATTCATCTGTTGGGAATTAGGCTGTTAATCCAATCAATGACTCTTGAGCGAGCTGCAGCCTGCCTCCCCACTGGGGAACAATCGGATCAGACGGGAGATTGTTTAAGAGCACAGCGCGGTCCTGGTGTCAGGTGGAATTTCCAAGCGTTCCCTAGTGAATTGGGGATGGGAAAGCTGTCTCAGCCCATTTATCCTGCCCCTTAAATAACCAGGTATCTGCCTCAGCCACGCTAAAGTGATAAAGCAGTACAAGAGCTACTAACTTTTACGCGGGGAGGGGGCAGGGAAGCACCCTGAGAAGAGAGATTTTAGCATCTTGCCCTTAGGGATATTGTCTTGTTTGCAGCCTGGGATTGCATTTGCGTAGTTTTGTGGGAGGCTGGCTCAGCTGCAGCGCTCTGACACTTGTTACAGCTCTAGCCACTGGCTCTTTCCAAACGCATTTTTGATCCCTGGGCTGAGGAAGCCCGGAGCTTCCCGGCAGCTTTTATATTGCACCAACACACTTGTTTGATGACCAGAAAAATGCCTGATGCTGGAAGTAACAAGCAGTAGCAAATATTCTTTGGAGCAACCTATAAATACATACTTACAAATACACAGCTCTGCTCAGAGTGCCGGCAGCAAATTGGGGTGAAAACGCTCAATAGGAAAACAACCCGGAGAGTTTCAGAGCCGCTGTGTAGATTCAGGAATCAGTTTTTTCTGCAATTAAAGACAGCCATGTCTGCAGTGGGATATTGAGAGTCTGTATCTGTGCCAGCAGCACTACATGCTGATGATAGTAGATGTGATAAATCCCATTGAAATTGCACTTGGAAATTTAGGTATACCACCAGTTAGAAACTAGGGCGATGAGGGATTAGCGTAACCCTGGCACGCTGAACTCCTCGGGCCGGTGGCGTTTGGGTGCATTAGCAGATGCAGGCTTCAGGAGGGAGCGAGTGGCAGTTCCTGGGCATCAGATTCTTTCTGAGCTTCCTTAGATCTGGTTTTAACTGCAGCTTTGCAAGTGGAGGGCTCCTCCAAATTAGTGCACCTAAATGAACCACGAGTATTCAGGCAGTGAATATGAATAGGGAGGTCCCCAGACAGAAAGATCCCCAGCTCAGAGGCTTGGCTTTAAAGGGCTTTAACATCCCTCTTCCCTTGATCATAATTTTGAATCAAACAAAAGCTAATGCAATTTTCTTTGCCTTTCAGTAGGAGATTGTGCTGTAAGGGTCCATGCCATTAGAAATGTAATAATTGCTTCTCTATGCAGATCTAATTTATCTGTGAGGCACTTAGAAGATAGGCCAAATGATAGCCTGGCGGTAGGCTCTGGAGAAGGGCCCAAGAGGTGATGATAAAGATCTGTCTAGCACCTTCCATCCTTACGGATATCTGCCCGGCACAGTGTAGGAAGAGGTCTGAATGGCAGGAAAGGGGCAGAGGAGAGAGCTCTTGGAAAGGGACAGCTCAGTAAGAGAGGGGTCCCTGCCAAGCCTACCCACGTGGAAGGGAGGTGGAAGAGTTAATTGGGGAACCAAACTTATGGGATATTCAAGCCCTGCGCTTGTTAGCTTGGGCTGTTTGCAATCCCCGAATAAGAGCTGCGTGGATTTTGGTTTTGCTTCTGCCGGAGGTTGCTCTGTATCCTTTGTCCCACGGCGTTGGTCCTTGGGGAGTGCCTGGGCTGCCTTCGAGCTGGTACCAAGGATGCACATCATGATGTCTCACAACAGCCTACGCTTAACATTAACAACGGTAACCTCACAAGCACTTCACAAACACCAGCTGACTAATTATCCTCATATGGGACACCCAGTCTAAAATAGCAGGTGAAGGTGAGCCGTCACAAGTGTATTTTGCTTTAGCGAAATCAAAAGCTGAAAAAATGGGGAGAAAACATAAAGGTCTGCTTCGTTTTCCTAGGGTCGGAGCTATTTAGGATTCTAGATGTTCTGGCACAAAGCTGTTAGATGGTCTTGTTTCTCAAATTGTGCTGCCTCTGGTATTGCTTTAAGGCTCAGGAAGCAATTAAAAGCAAAAGTCTAGGTGCGTGTGGGTGCACACAGGACTAAGGTAGGGATTTTAAAAGAACGGGATCAAACTAAACCATTGCTTTTTTATGCCAGCATTTGCACACACAGAGATCCAGTCGTCCATCTGCTTCGACTGGACAAGCATTCATTTTACATGTGTTAATGTAAGTGTCCAAATCCAGGCTGCTGTGTGTAAAAGCAGCACGTAAATGAAAATAAAGGCTGTCTTGGGGCCATCCACTGAGTTGTCTGGTGGAGTTCGAACGGGTTATATTAGCCCGCATTTCCCGGTTTTATGTATTGGTGGGTATTAGCATGTAAATTCTGGTGTGCTTTTAGCTGTAGTCTCACCCTCAGTCATCTTGGGCATAAAATTTCAAAGAGAGAAAATGAAGATGATGAGGTTAAAGTAAATTGTTGGGAAGTTGAAGTCTAAAGTGGAAACAAATGGGAAATAAAACCCTTTTTAAAAGTGGAGGGAAGTATTTTCTTGCTATTTTTCATCTCCCTGGCTTGAGTGAGTGTGTGTCATGAGGCTGCAGAGATTTATATTCACAGCTCCTAAGCACCGGTGCTTGTTCAGAAGCTGTATTATTCTAGCCCTTTTTATTCACTCACCTTCTAAAGACGTAGTGTAAATATTTATCTTCTCTCCAGCCCATCCATGCTGCCCAGGACCCAGTGCTGTTAAACACTCTTATCACCTCATCGGTCTTATCTCCTGTGATCCCTGCCAACATTTGGAGTCTTGTCAGTGGGAACAAGCGTGCACCTTAAAAGGTGCCACAAATGGACAGAAAGAAGAGGTGATGTGGGGGAAAGAATACCTTAAAACAAAGAGTACATGTGCTATCCCTCAAAAGGGAGGGGTTAGCACGTATGTTTTCTGCTGTGCTTTTCATGCTCGCGGTGTCTTGGAGATGTGATTGAAGGCACAGAGATGAGGTCTCGGAGTGGACCATCACTCGAGGAGGTAATGGGGGTCCTGTGCAGACCCTCGCTGCTGGTGTGGAGGGCTGTCCAGCCCCAGCTTCATCACCGATATGGGGTCTAGCTGGACCAAAGTTCGCCCAGGTAACCAGCACGGTTTTGTTTTTCCTCTTTCTGTACTTGTGCTAAATAAAACATGTGAGATGGAGGAAGAGACGGTGTCTCCCTTAGGGCCACCCTCCTGCTCGCAGAGGTTTCTGTACGCAGCTTGGAGAGCAAGTGAGGCAGGTCTGGAAGATCAATGTTTGTATAACGCTGTTTTAAAAACTGTCCCGTGAAACCAGCACGGTCAAACACTAGCACGTCAAGGTCTGCTTGCCATGGCGGGGCAGCGGGAATCGTGTTTTATAGCATGTGCAGCGTCCCAGCAGGGCTCAGCCAAGCTGTTTCCACGTCTCTGCCCCTCAGACCAGAAACGTGGTGTTAGGTTAAGCAGGGTACAGAAGTTCCCAAGGAATGAACATGGGACGGCAACACCGATATAATCCTATCACTTATAGGACAAAATTGACGTGCAGTAGCCATAGTACCACTTAACGGATAAAACAGTTGGTCCATCTGCGCTCGGTCCATCTTCTCTCATTTCTCTTGCTTAAATTTCTCAGGAGCAGAACACAATCCTGTTATCCAATAAGTTACTCACTGGTAGTTGGATTTTCATTGAGTGACATCTGTCACAGACCGTGGACGTAGGAGATACTGGTGATTTTGTAGCATCTTTATTTTGATGGTTTTGTTAGACGTGGACATTTGRGTTTATTTTTGAAGTCTTTGGAAACGCTCTCATCTCCCTGGAAGGCCATGCAGCTCGGCTGTCATCCTGCCGTGGCCAGACGTGCCAGGAGGCTGTAAAAGGCACGAGGGATGGCACGCGGCRTTAGGAGGCAAGAGGAAAGCTTGGAATCGATCTGTTGTTGGTTGGTAGCTTGCTTGTGTGCGACTGAGCGCTCCTACATTTGAGTGTGTCACTGTCTTTCCTTCCTTTCTGGTCGTCTTCTGTCTGCCTGTATGGGTTCTGCCGTTTCCACGAGTTCCTTCTTTTTATAGCCAGGRTATTACTAAAAGGGCTCTGGGACAGGTACCTGCCAGTGCCTTGCAAGCCGAAAGCAAAGCTGTACAGAAACACTACGTATTACTGCTTTGAGCCTGGCCTTTCCCCCCTTTTGTGTTGAAGTTCACTGAATCAGAGCGCCGATTGCCTCCTTTTTAACCTGTCGCACTGACATCATTTCAACTGACGCGTGATGTTGAAAGGGCATCTCTGAGAGGCATCCTGGCATAGAGCAGAGCTCGGCGTTGGCCCCGGAGCTGCCCATCTCTTCTCCTGCGCTCCCTGACACCAGCTCCCCTACTCAACACCTTCACTTTGTGCTCCTCTCGTGCTACAGAAGCTCCTATTGGGAAAAAAAGTCGTCTCTAATTTCTTTTAACATGCCTTAGCACAGAAATGATAACGCACCGTGATTACCTAACTTTCTATAGGCACAGTTGGGAAATAGCTGGTTACAGTATTCAGGTTTTTACATTACAGATTTATCAAATGATTGGTTTCAGTGTATCAATAGACTCTGGGTCTTGTTGTACTTGCAGCTCTGTATGATTTACATTTCTGTAATCTGAAAGCTAAATTGGAGAGAGAAGAAGTAAACAATCATGACAAACTTCCCCCTCCAACTCGGTGCTTTGTACAAAATAAACCAACAAAAATCCTGATGGGTTTCAGTGGAGAAAAATTAGCTGCCCCCGCTTGCAAGCCAGCTGAGCGACACGGTCCGTCTGATCACCGCTGGCATCTCTGCGTTCCTTCTGGCTGCAGAGGATGCGCTCCTGGCTGCGACGTGGCAACCTGGAGCCAGCGATCCCAGCGATCCCAGTGCCCTGGGCAGGGTGCAGCGGGGTAAGGACAGAGGCTGTGGCAGGCTGTCCCTGTCCGCTCGCCGTCTGGGGTCGTTCATCCCAACAGAGGCACGTCCTGGGAGAAGGACACACCGCACCGTGCCTAGGATGCTCCAGAAACCGCTGCTTTCTGCCGCAAGTTGGGAAATACCCCTTGCATGAAGGCCAGCTACAATTCATTTTAAGACCACGTCTTGTTTTGTTGTCAAACAAACATTTCCAGCACCTGGTAGGCGATATTCATCTCACGTAATTTCCGCAGTGGGAGCTGTAATCCTCACTTTCATGGCCGGTCTTTGATTAGTTTCCAGGTGTGACCATTTTTTGCGCCGAAGGCTCAGGGTTGCCGTACCTGGAGCTGTGCGTGGAGCAGCCGGGCACGTCGGGCTCTGATTAGCCACGGTGCTTCGAAAAGCCAAATCAAAGAGGGATTGAGATCAGCAGCTTCCCGAGGGCATTTCAAGGCCCTTAGTGAGTGACCACACTAGAGCTTTTTCCATTTACCTGGATTAAAATTTGTCACAGAGAAAATACAAGCAAATAGCATAGCATCTGAGAAGTATAACAAATAACATTTGGCCAGCCATCAGGCTCAAAGGGGAAAAAAAAAATCCACAGCGTAAATAAAGTGTAAACAACGTTTGCATAACATTGGATTAATAGTTCTTTTTAAAAACCGCACTGGGATTAAAGAGATGCATTTCGCATGCAGGGACTTGCGCTCTCTTCTTAGCCCAATAAATGCCAGAAAGTACATCTAAGAGAAATAAAAAGCCTCGTTAGCCCAAAGCCTGCTGCTGAAGCAGCAGTGCTTTACGCAGGCCTTTGGAAGAGGAACAAATGGCTGTAGTATTCCTGGAGCCGTCCTATGTATTTTATAAGGAGTTTTGCAGCAAAGCGTTCCCATGGGAAGGGATTTCTGCTGCACATCTCCAGTCCCATTCACCTGCGGGTTTTGTCGGCTAGAATTTTGGAGGCGGCGATGCGGAGGGGAGCTGGCTTCCCATCCCCAGCACGCACACAACCCGCGTATTTGAAAGCCTGCCTTTCCAATAACTCATTCGTAGCCCTCCTGCCTCTTCTTCCCCAGCCCTGCTCCGTATTTTGCTGAAGTCAGTGCCGGCCCTGTCACTCCTCCCAGCAGGCATGTGCTTAAGGACCGCTCGGGGGCTCCGGATCAGATCGGTTACCTTATTAGTGTGGAATAATCAATGGATGCCGTCCTTGATTCCTTCAGTTGTTTGGTTTGCGGTAGCTTCTAATGACGCCCATTTGCATTACGCTCCCCACAATTTGGGTAGAAATAGGCTCCCGAAATGAGGTCCCTCCAAATGTTGGCGTGAGTGCCGCRAATGGGGCATAGCGGCACGCGGAAGGAAAAACCTCACCCCCCACATTTTCCCCAGCAAAGACATGAAGTGGATGTTCAGGCAGCAGATGCCTGTTACATCTGGCTTTTCTCTTTTGTCCCTGTTGCTCTGGGGTCGTTGTGTTGGTGCGGTGTCCCAGAGCCAAGCACGGCACCTTCCCCCCTGAAACACAAGTCGTTCCTAGTTCCTCACCAGAATAAGGTTAATATCAAACAGAATARCAGGCTGGGAAGCCAGAAGTCCCCAGACAGCAACGGGTGGGATTTCTACCTGTTTTCCTGTTCTTCTTTTCCCTTTCCCTGCTCCAGAATCCACGGCAGGCTGTAGAATTTGCACCTTAATCCCAAAGAYGATGGTCATTAAAAACTTAAGTCTCCATAAACAGATGCAAATAAATTAAGGAGGCAAAGAACTGAATTAGAGGCTAATCCTGGTGGGGCAGTGAAAGCAAAGGGGCCAGTAATTCTTTCCTTCTGTTATTTCACCTGTTCTTGTGGCAGGCCGAGGCTGCGGCAGGGTGCGGTGCCTGGGTTTGCGCTGCTGGATGTGCCGCGTGGGCGCCGACCCCTCACCGGCAAAGCCCTGCCGGTGCTCACCGAGTCTGGGAGCGGGACGCGCTTCCCAAACCACGGCAGCTGATGCAGTGGCCTACGTGTTAGCTTGAAGAGGGAGCCGTGTTCCGAATTCTTCAAATCATGCAGTTTGCTTTGCCCTTGCWCCGCAGGTGTTTTACAAGGATGAGTTCGGCAAGCGGCTCTCATTCCCGAGCGTTGCGCGTAGCCCTTTCCTCACCCTCGTATGGCAGGGACACCAACAGAAATTATTTGGGCTTTGGGTCCACCTTTGTCCAGACCTGAATTCTGAAGAGCGAGGACCTAAGATTTATTCAGTTGGAAGAAAAGTGGGGTTTTCCCCCGAGTGCCCCCTTGCGCTGAAGAGTGCAGCGCACTGAGCCGTGCCAGCGTCCCGGTGCTTTACCCTTCTCYTGAGTAGCTGGCCAAGGCCAGGCTGGCACAAAAGCGTCTTGCACTAAAGCATCAGGATTAGCGAGGGTCCCCAAAGTAAGGCCATAGGACTGAAATCCTTCTTTTTTATGGGCTGGAASTGATAATGCTATGAACTGAATTATACTCATGTCATGACGTGATCCACGCACTCTTATGCGTGGATAGGTATTGATTATCCATCAATATGGATTGATGGTGGATGATGATTCARAGCCTGGCTGCCAGGTAGGTGGGTGTCCTGGGCTATTTATCTAGTCAATTAAAATATTGCTGTGATTCAGCTTATTTATTTAAAACTGGGATTTACTTGTATCCCCRTGACGTTACCTTTACCTCTCTCTTTTTCAGGACGGGGAAGGCCAGACTGCACTCCATTACGGTAAGCTGCCTTTCAGCTTGCTTGTTCCCTCTTAACAGGATGGATTTGCAGCTGGAGGAAATGGTCTACGTACAGAAAGCAAATTTCAGCAGAAATATGAGCAGGGAAGCTGGATTTGATTAACCAGCGGCTACCTCCACCGGCAAATCCCAGCATGGTATGAATAGGAGCCCTGGGAGAAGCAGCGAGGAAGACTGCTGTCCTCCCTTCGTTCTCCTCTGCAAATTTCACCTTAAAGCCTTCCTTTCCCCCCAGTTAATGATGCACTTTCTGCAGAGTTTGCCCTGTGTGCCTGTGTGTCTCGAGGACACAGCTGTGCTACCAGGAGTGGCTCTGGTGGGGGTGTGCTAAGTCCCTTTGCCATGGGGGGGTTGAGAGGAGGGTCTGTAGTGGCTTTAGGAGGTTACGCAGGTGAGGGGAAGGGGACGAGCAAGGTGGCCTTCACCTCCGCAGGTCCTGTTTGATCGCAGCTGAGAGAACAGCAGCTTCTCTACCACCAAAACCAGCAGAGCAGAGTTACAGTTTGTGTCCCTCCTACAATTACATGCTAATTAGACACGCGATTTTACGGCAATCTTTTTAATTGAAAGATTGTTCTATCTCCAGATGAGAAAAGTAGAGACTAAAGTGACACATGCAGTGCTGATGTGTGGGGAATAGGAAAAAAGTATCGATTTAATCTGTATCAAAATTAAGACATACCCGGTTATTATTTTATACTCTCTCGATGCCTGTCACTGTGTAATTAAGAGCATACTTGTCATTCTGAAGTGTTTGTGTCTTTTTCTCTCTTATGATCTCTCCACAAGGACATTAGCAGGATGGCAAAATTGCTTTGCAGACCATCAGTCCAAGGCACAACATTTGGATCTGGATCTAAACTACCAGATTCCAGGGCCCCTGAACCGAGACTGTAATTACAATAATGTATGATTTCTCCCCATGTGATCTTTCCCGTAGGATATTTTATTTTTCAAATTCTTATCATTCTGACTGAAGTAGCAAATCTGTTGCTTAGTGCTGCAGTGTCCACAGAACGACAGCACTGAATGCCACGTTGCCTCTTTCTCTGCCCAGCTCATTCCACATTTTGGGCTTTCTCTCTCCCGGGGAGATGCTCTCCCCTGCTCCCAACCCGGGCACCGACATCTGCCTACCGAGGGGTACACAGTGGATTATAGCAGGTTGCGCAAAAGCGTAGCGTGTGTGTAAGTTATCCAAGAGCAGCTGCTTCAAGCAAGTCTGATATGTGGAAGTAAAGGATGGATGCATCACCTCAATGTAAATTATTTGCAGGTGGATCCCTCTGGCTGGTGGCTGAAGCTGGTTGTTTAACACGAGCAAACAAACRTAACTGATTTAATTAATTTCAGAAATGGTTTCTCTGATCCATCCTGCCAGCTCAGATGTTTCAATAATGACAGTTTACCAAGGTTTTTTTTTCCCCAAATGCTTTAAGTGTTAAAATTTTTTCTTCCTCTTGAGTATTATCCCAGCTCCCCTCCCTGTAAGCCATCTTTGGGGAAGCCTCTCTGGGTCACTGGCACACGGGTCCGGTGTGCCCGCGGGTGCCCATCGCTGCACCCAGGCTGTCCTCATTCCCTTACTTAGCTGATCTGGTCATAATCACCCCGATCTTGAAAACAGCTTGTTAAATGAGTGAATGGTTTTGATTCAAGTGACTATYTGCCTGAAACTAGAACTCACTGAAAATCTCACGATCTCGGTAAGCGCTTCGTAACCGAGCCGTTAATTGYGGCAGAGAGGCATGAGAGCTCATCTGAAAACTGTTTCTGGCGGTGCTGAGCAGAGCGGTGCCCTTACAAGACCTTCCCTTTTGCTAGAGGCTGTTGAGGGAAGGGTTAAACCCCGTGAGCAAGGCCAGCGAGACAGCCACTGCTTTTAGGGTGTCTCCATCCCTTTTTATGAGCCGGCGTGGCCTGACAGCTGTCCTTGTGGTGACAGCTCTCCTGATTACAGCCGGTGTCAAACKGCATCCTGCGGTGGGTTATAAATCCTGCCTCCTTCCGATCGGCACCGACCCCGGGTTTAATCGGAGGTTAAGTGGAGGCCAGCCGGCAGCGCAGTCCGAAGGCACCGGCTCGCCGGTGGGACCCACCGCCGGACCAGCTCTCCRCCGGGCACCGCGGCCGGAGGCAGTGGTCCCTGCGGTGTTGATCGGTGTGAGCACGGTCTCCTCGCTAAACGGCCCGTTAGTCTTCAGCTCCTCTCCATCCATCCATCCACCCACCCGCTGGGAATACTAAAATCATTGCCGCTGCCTCTCCCAGAGGAAATCAAGGCTTCTCCGAGCACTTGTGGCCACGTGGCCATGGAGTGGGCAGGCTCTGTATCCTCATGGGCGCTCCGGCTTCCCTGCAAAGCACCATCTGTTCGGCTCTTTCTGTGCTGTGGCAGGGCAGTGGGAGGGGACGCTGGAGGGAAAATAAAAAAAAAAAAAAAAAAAAAAAAAAAGAAAAGAAATTCATCATCTGAACCCTAAGGATTAATGGAGTCGGAAGGCGAACTGCGCTGAATGGAAATTCATCTTCACCCGTGCCAGTGTCAGGGCTGCTGCTCCGGCCCTTGACAAATCGAGGGTCCCAGGGTGCGATAAATCCAGCAGCTGTGCTCGTCCCCGGGGATGTCCCCAGCCCGCTCAGGGACACGGGCTGTGCCCACCGGACAGGGAAGCCACCTTTCCCCCTGYGGGCACCAGCTCCCCGTCCCCGGGAGCTGCGGCCGCAGCTTCCTTGGCACCCCTGGAAGTCTGCTTTCTGCAGGGGTGCTCTGCAGTCACCCTGGGATGTGTCCCCCAGCCCTTCAGCTCAGCCTCACCCATACCCCCACCTGCTTCCTCGTCAACCCCTTCYCCCCTTTTTTCCCCATTTTTTTAAGTTTTTCAGTGTAAGCTTCAATCACATGTTGAATTTATTTTAATTAAACATTGCTGCTTGTCCCTTTGGGTCAGTAGAAATCTGCAGAGTAATGCAAAAGACACTCTAACTACTACATTTAACAGCAAAAAAGAGTTAATTGGTTACCTTGTAAAAGCACCTGAAATATAATTAAAACCAGTCGCTACCAATGCGAGAAGAAGCTGCCGGCTTCACGGTTTCGTAAGGCAGGTCAGGGCTGAGGCGGTTTTCGGCTTCGCTAGGATCTGCGTTGCACTGGCTTAAAGGAAAATCCAGGGRCTGGGACTTCTGCTGCTATCAGCCAAGCCCAGCTCTTCAGTGTTAAGGGTTTTCCTGTTTTCCCTGTTCCGTTTTTTTTTAACGTCCTTAGGCAAGGTTGGAGAGGGARCTGAAAGCTGCCAGGCTGTCCTCAGGACAGGGAAGAGCTCAGGTCAAACTTGATTCTATCTTGGCWGAGTAAATCGGGGTTGAACAAAGAGCTGCTAGCGGACATATGGGTCAGAAGTAACGGAGATGTGCCGTTGCTGGCTGTCCGYGGGCACAGGCGCGTGCCCCGGGAGCTGGTGCTCGGGGAAAGTCCAGCCAGCAGCCTAAAAACCATCCARATTTTCTGCAAGGAGAAATGACAGATGGAAGCAAGCAGCGAGGCAGTACCGACGATGTCCTGCCCGGAACGTGCTGCTTGGGGAGCCCTGGGAGGTTCAGGAGGCAGGTGAGGGGCAGGGGTTTATAAATGTGTTATAAATTATAAACACATTATAAATTCTGGGTACAAAAGCAGGCAGGGAAGGCTTTCCCAGGCAGCACTTTGGGGCTCTCTGTGGTGCTGCAGTAGCCCTTCCCAAGGTCTGYCTCCAGTCCTGGACGTAAAGGAGCGTTAGCCAAGCTGCGCCCAGGCACCCCGGGCATCATCCCAGGTGATGCCCTGCAAACCGCCCGGGCTCTGGGGCCGTGGTTGCACCAGTAACACCCTCCCAGGACTTCTGGCTTTTCATTGCTTTCCCTCTGTCTTTTCTCTTTCCTTTGCACTATTAAATCCAAAGGCAAGTAATACGTTGAGTACCGAACACTGCCCCGAAAAATGATCTGCTCCGCCTGGCCAGGTGCTGAGACAGCGTTTCCTGCCTCTGGCACACGCGTGGGAAGTCGCCGGCTACAGCGCCGCTCCAGAAACGCCCATCACCGCCGCCTCGGGTCGGGATCCCCAGACTAAACCCTTCCCTTTCTCCCTCCAGCTGCCGCCTGCGAGTTTTTGGACATCGTGGAGCTGCTGCTGAAGTCGGGCGCCGACCCCACGCTGCGGGACCAGGAGGGCTGCCTGCCGGAGGAGGTGACAGACTGTAAAGCCATCACTTCGGCTCTGCAGCAGCGCACCGCCGGCAAGACCTAACCCCGCGGCCACGCGCGGCGGGGAGGACAGAGACGCTCCGCAATAACCCCCCATCTCTTCCCCCGCTCCCCTCCGAAACGCCTTGGGGGTTCGAAGGGGAGCTTTTAGAGCAGGGGGTCTGGGAGGGCTCTCCRGCGGGAGGGCTGGCTGGCCGAGCGCGTATCCTGGGCAGGATGGGATCAGGGTTTTGCATGCTCTGACGTTTATCAGTATTTGGGGGGAGGGAGTGAGGGAGGGGAGCGGGAGCCTGGAGAAGGCCCTAAGTATCATTTTAATGTATTAAACACGAGTCCTGCGTCGGATGTCTCGCCAGAGCAGCCTGTGCTGACCCGTCGGCTACTCCATGGGGAGGGGAGGGCTGGGCTGCTGGCCCAGGTGAGATGCTCATCTCTCCCATTCGGGTTGAGTTTTGGTTTATTTTTTTTTCCCCTGGGTCCAAACAAAGTATTCTAAATAAAAGAAAAGCACAGTGTTGGGATGGAGCCTCTGCGTGTTTGTCTTGGGGGGAGTGACTTGATTCCCTGGAAGCAATAAGGATGGGAGGCAGCGCAGAGCCGTTGTAGCCCTTGGAAAGCTCTACTCAAGCTCTYGTCCTGGGGAGAGAGGGCTACAAAAGCCAGCGGGGTCATACAGCTGTCTGTCCGTCCCTCYAGTTCTCACCTAACATACGTAAGGCAAGCGCTTTATGGCTAACCGACCTCTCCAAGCTGAGAGGACTTTTACTACATCACACAACCGCTTTGCTGAATTAAACGGCATTAAAACCCCACCTCCATCAGCAGCTCCAGGTCCTCCTGTCGCGTGCCGGTCGCCGGGGTGGCTCGTTTTGGTTTTGTAAGAGCTGGGCACGGACATAAACCTGCACCCACCCCGTCACCCCTGTGGGACACTTCATGGTCCTCTCAGCTGGCCAGAACAATGGGAAATTTGTGGTGATACCTTGGGTGCCGGAGTGAGGTGGGATGGGTGCGGGGCTTTCTGCATCCTCATCGGGATCCCCGCTGGGCTGTGCCGGTGGGTCGGCCGCGGTCCAGGGGAGCTGCCGGGGATGGGTTTGTGCTTCGGGGTAACTCCTGGCTGGGGRGGAGGCTGCTGCCCTGGGTGGGTCCACACGGCAAGGGGAGCCCGGGGCTTCCCTGCGGGGCATTGCCATGCCGCTTGCTTTTCCTCGGACAAGATTGACAGCCCGGGGGGAGCGTAGGAAATCTCCATCGCTGTGACGGGAAGCTGCTTGCCATCGAGTCCTTTCTGCAGCACATCCAGCCTCAGGAAAATAAATGGGAATGTTCCCTCCGTTAAGGACTGGCTGGGCAGGAGGGACGCGTGGGTTTTGGCCCCTCACGGCGGCTGCCGGCTCCTGCCAGCTTCTGCTAACGCTGACGAAGTTTGCTGCGCTGGCTTGAATGCCGCCAGCAGCCGAAGCACCACCACGGCGTGGCTCACCCACGCGAGGCACGGGGCAGGCTCGGCGGTGGGGACGAAATGGCTTGGGCAAGTTAACGGGCTGTACGAGCCCTATATTGACCACGCCAACTTATTTTCCATTAACTTAATATTGGAGGGGTCTGATGGGCTGGGGAGCTGCAGTGGTGGTCTCCATGGTTTTTTTGGAAAAAAAAAAAGCCTCTTCAGGGCTTTTTTTGAAGTCAGTAGGAAACTTGAGCCTGAAGCCTGCTCCCGCTGAGCCTCCCAAAAAGTCTATCTCCTAGCTGGAGCCTGCATGGCAAAAATAAAATACATCTTGGGTGTCTGTGCAGCCCCTCTGTGTTGCGGGATGCTGTTGCTGCCCAGTTGTGAGAAGGGGCTGGTGAACCGGGCTGGCAGCAGGCAGGAGCTGGGATGCAGAGATGCATGAAGCAAACTGCTGATAAACATCAAATCCGTGCAGCAAATGCCAGGTTTCAACATTTAGGGTCCCTGCCGGTCCCTGTGGGGCGATGCTTATTTGAAGGAAGGGACGCAACAGCCCCCCTGACCCTTGAGCAAGGACCCACAGTGGCTTCTGCTCTCCCTCGCCCTGCCAAGAGGACCCGCAGTGCACGGTCAAAATGCAATGGGTGCTGACAGCAACGCCAGTCGCTTTTGCATCCGGATACGGATGAAGCAAAGATGCCAACCCCCAATGCCAGGGTGCTACACATGGAGCTGCTCTGCTGGCTTCGGGATGGGGACGTGGTGACATCAAGGTTAGGGACAAGCGAGGCCACCCTTCTGCAGTGCCACAATGCACACAGCCACTGCCCGGCTTGATGGACACACTGGGTAATAAAAAAACCACCTCTCTTTTAAAGCAGGGATGAAAAGCAGTAGCCGCGATGCCCGTGCTTTCAGAGAGCACATTTGGGGGCTGAGCGCTCAGCCCGGGAGATGTTTATAGCACTTTAGGTCTGTTTGTGAGGTTGGAGCCCTTCCAAAAAAAAAAACAAGCAGGGAGGGGGAAAAAAAAACCCAAACGAGAAAGACATATATTATTGTTTATAATCTGCTTTATTCAGCCAAACCTTTCCCCAGCAGCCTTGCGGATTGCTGTTTAAATCCCTCGGTGCCTTTAACTACCGATACAGAAAGTGGTTAATGTGCATTCGGCCTAAGCTTGGCATCTACTCCAGGAAATCACTTTAATTGAGAAGCATTAAATGTTAAAATGATTAAAATATAGAAAGCCAACACACCGGTGCCCGTGGAAGGGCTTGGACACCCACCCCCCCCCAGTTTGGCATGGCTTTTCCATCTCACCTGCGCCTGCTGAGTGCTGCGGTGGTATGGCTGGGCGATGGCGGTGGGTGCCCGCGGTCCCCCCCGGTGCCGGCAAAGCCGGCACCGGGGGGGACCGCGGGCACCCACCGCCGCCGCTGCGTGGTGGCAGAAAAGCTGCGGTCATGGGGTGCCATGTGGCAGGGATGGAGATGCCCACCCCAAACCCACCCACCTCTCCATGCCCACCAATGATGCCCGGTGTCACTTGTCCCATCCAGGAATGCCGGCTCCTCCATCCGGACAAATCCCATCCTGACCCCCAAACAGGTGACGGTGCCGGAGCGGGCGATGCCGACGGTGGCCGAAGAAAATCCCAAAGACAGCAGCTGCTAAAGAGCATCCCGAGTTTATTTGACATCGCTTTCTCTCGAGGCGAGGGGGTGACCGTACACATCTCATGCCAACGCATAGGAGGCAGGGTACAAAAGCAACGCCCCGGGCCCGAGTTTGGGAGGACTGGGGGGGGGGGTCCTTTCTCCCCAAAGACATGGCAATAAATAAGGTTTTATTCTTTGAATTTTTTTCTTTAGTATTATTTTTGTTGGGTTTTATTTTTTTTTTCCTTTTTTTCCCCCAGGAAACAAGATTCTCACTTTCTGGAACTGTACAAAATTTACACAGCAAAGGGAGCCTTGTCAAAGGGGGATGCAGAGCAGCGGGCACAGCCCCCCCCATCCCCCTCCCCACCAGCTGCCTGCAGTGCCCGGCGGGGCCGGGGGCTTGGCACAAGGCAGCACCCAAGGCTGGGTGGGGGGGGCACATGGGTGCAGCTGGGGCACCTCCTGCAGCACCAACACACCCAGCCGGGGGGGGCAAGGAGGGACAGGGACATACCGGTGATGTGCTTTCTTGTGTGGCTTTTTTTTTTTTTCCATTTTTATTCTTTTTTTCCCCTTTGCTTTCGGAGACCCCCCCAGCCTCTGGCAGCAGCCGGCTAACCGGGTCCACCACCAACCCTCCCTGAAGGGATCAWCAGCATCACCCCAGAGCCGGGGGGGGATGGCAGGGACCCCGCGGCCAGGGAATCCCTGTGGGGCCGGGGCAGAGCCGGGCACCCGGGGCAGCRAGCGTGGAGCTGGATTTTATCCATCGGGCTGAATGCCTTCAGCCTGGCGAGGGTGGGGGGCTGCGAGCTGTGCCGGGGTGATGGGCAGGTGGGCATCGCAAGCCCAGGGATGTGGGTTTTGAGAAAGGGGCTGGTGCTGGGTGGGCCCGGCCAGGAGCAGAGCCCGTGGGGCTCGCGGGGTGTGCCAAAACCACTCCGGTCCTCCCCGGCTGCCTGCACCCACCCTCCCTTCTGTTGGCCCCGCGGTGCTGGAGGATGGTGGGCAGCTGATGTCAGGGGTCTCACCCACCCTGTCCCCTCCAGTTCCCACCGTGTGGGTGCTTCTGCAGCTGATGAAATGCCATTTTTCCCCCTCTTTTGGGGGGAATTTTTTGCAATACCCTCAGAGCAAACATTCCCCACCTCTCCCGCCCGCCCTTCCCCAGCACTKGCAGCCACGTGCCAGCCCTGGCCAGCCCCGCCACAGCCCAGCTTGGCCCTCGGGCATCTCAGGCTGCAGGCTTTTGGGTTTTTTTCTTTTTTCTTTTTTTTTAATTCCTCCCCGCCACACGACCAAAGTAAAACGCGCAGTGATGCACTCCTGCGCACCCAGGGATAAATGCGCCGTAAGCTCCCGCCACGCCAGGAGCGGGCAGCATCGCCCCCGGGCAGCGGGGCAATGGCCCTGCCTGGACAGGTCCCCGGCCTCGCTAAAATAAACCCTTCTACAATATAGACTTTTCTTTCTGCTGAGGCTCCRGGCAGCGCCGAGTCGCGTTTCAACTCCGTATCGAAAAATAACTCTTGAAAATAGCAGCGGTGCTCGGCCGGAGCGGTGCGGGGCTGGCGCGGGCRCCGGGATGGACTCTGACATCCCTGATTGTCCTTCCCTCCCGCCGGCTCGCGCCGTCGCACATCCCGCCGTGCCCCAGCCTGGCGCCGGGATCCTCGCCGGGCGTCCCACGTGCCGACACCTCTCTTGTGCTTACACCCAAAGGCATCCGTGCCCCCCCACCCCGGGCACAGCCGCCCCTGGCCGTCGCCGATGCCGCCCCCTCCTCCCTCCAGCCCTCCGGGGCCGATTCCCACGGGAAATCCTGGAAAGGTCAAGCGCCGGCGGGCGCCCTCGGTGCTGCGCTTGCGGGCTTGGGGGGGGAGCGAGGGGAGCCGGGGCGGGGGGGCGAGCGGCGCTTAGAAAGGGGGGTGATCCATGTCGTCCAGCCAGGAGGCCGGGCTGGTGGGAAAGTCTGGGTACCCGACGCTGCTCCCCGTGGAGATGTCGGAGGTGGGGCCCCCCCCGGCCATGGCCCGCAGCGTCTGACTCACCCCCTGCGCCCCGTGGGCCACCAGCCCCAGGCTGCCGTCCATGGCGTAGTCCAGCCCGTTGAGCAAGGGCGGGTGGGACGGCAGGGAGGAGATGGAGGACGGCGACTGGGGGAGGCCGTAGGGACTGCCGTCCCGCAAGTCCTGGTACGACTGTCCCGTCCCCTCCATGGAGAAGCTGCCGTTCAGCAACTGTCCGCCCGCCACGTCCCCCACCGTGCCGTAAACCCTGTTGGTGTGGCCGAGCTCGGAGAGGATCTGGTCTTCTGCTGGGGAGAGGAGGGAGAGCAAAGCGGGGGGGGTCAGCGCAGGGGGGAGCTCCGCGGCCCCCCCGCCCCCCGCCGGCACCCGGCTCACCGCGGAAGCTGAGCTCGCTGTCGCTGACGCCGCAGTCCTCGGCCGAGCTCTCCTTCTCCAGCTTGCCGCCCCCGCGGCTCCGCTTGACGCTCTTGTAGAACTGCCCCCAGCGATGCCGCCCCGCGTCCTTCTTCAGCCGCTTCTCCTTGGCCCGRCGGTTCTGGAACCAGACCTGGGGAGAAATGGGGACCTCAATGGCACCCYGGCATCCCTGCAACCCAGCACGTCAGCACCCGTGCAAGCCAGCACACCAGCACCCTGGCACCCCTACAACCCCGCATGCCAGCATCTCGGCAYCTCTGCCACCCAGCACCCCTGCAACCCCACATGCCAGCACCCATGCAACCCAGCACGTCAGCGTCTCTGCTGCCCAACTCCTACACACCCATGCAACCCAGCACTCCTGCAACCCTGCATGCCAGCACCCATGCACCCCAGATGGCCAGCACCCTGGCACACCTGCATCCTGGCACAGCTGCATCCTGGCACACCAGCACGCCTGCAACCCTGCATGCCAGCACCTCTGCAACCCAGCATGCCAGCACCCCTGCACCCCAGATGGCCAGCACCCTGGCACACCAGCACCCTGGCACACCAGCACCCTGGCACAGCTGCATCCCGGCACACCTGCACCCCTGCAACCCTGCATGCCAGCACTCCTGCAACTCAGCATCCCTGCAACCCAGCTCCTGGGCACCCACGCCACCCCAATACCCCTGCCACCCCTGAAGCCTGGCAGCCCTGCACCCCTGAAACCCTGCACCCCTGCACCCTGACACCCCTGCACCCCAGTGGGACCTCTGTGTCCCCCTTTGCTAGGGGCAGGGTGGAGAGGGGCATCCCCGTGGCCTCACCTGCACCACCCTCATGTCGAGCCCCGTCTCGGAGGAGAGCTGCTCCCGCACGTGCCGGGCRGGCTTGGGTGAGTTTTTGTAGGCGTTCTTCAGCGTCTCCAGCTGCTTGGCCGTGATGGTGGTCCGGGGCCGCTTAGCGCCCGCCTCGGAATCGTCTGCAAGCGAAGGAGCCGGTACCAGCCCCGACTGCAGCCGCAGGAACAACCCCGAACCGCCAGCCCACGCCGCTGGGGAAAAGCTCCCCAAAACCAGCTGCCCCAGAGCCCGCAGCGACCCCTTCCCACAGGTACAACACCGGTGACATGACCCACGGCCCCCCCTCGCTGTGGTGTCCTGCCTGGCAGCCCTCTCGGGGTGCCTACCGTTCTGCTTGGCSGTCTCGTAGTCCTCCTTGCAGACCAGCCGCCCGTCCTCCATCAGGTAGAACTCGTCGCCGGTGGCCAGCTGCCGGCTGCAGATGATGCAGGCGAAGCAATGGAGGTGGTAGACGAAGTCCTGGGCTTTGCGGACCACCTGGGTGGGGGGGATGCCCTGCTGGCACGCCGTGCATTTGGTCCCGAAACGCCTGCAAGGAGAAGCGGGCGACCCTGAGCCCCCCTCCTCGGTGAGGTGGGCTTGGCCGGAGATGGGGTGGGGACCAAGAGACAGGGCAGAGTTTAAACCAGCAATCAACCTAATTATGCATGACACTTCACACGGCAGGGGTTTATCTTCTTCAGCGTGAAAGACCGGCCTAATGGAGCTGAGGAAGGTTTGATTTTAATGGTTCTTTTAACTAATGCTTATAGGCTGCCTGATTTTCCCCTGCAAGGACAGTACATATTTCATCCACATTAATACCAAATAAATTAATTACGCCGCCCCGCTAGCATGATGAATCCCAGATTAATGCAGAATGATGGGGCTCTTAGACCGTAATGACAGCCTGACGGGTGCATTGGGTGTGCTGGCTTGGGGCAGGCGTGGGCGCAAGCAAGCCCGCCAGCATGGCTGCAAGGAGCGTGCAAGAAGTGTGCAAGAAGCGTGCAAGAAGTGTGCAAGAAGTGTGCAAGAAGCATGCAAGGAGCATGCAAGAATGGTGCAAGAAGCATACAAGGAGCACGCAAGAATGGGACAAGAAGTGTGGAATAAGTATCCAAGAAGTGTGGAAGCAGCATGCAAGGAGCATTCAAGAATGGGGCAAGAAGCATGGAAGGAGCACGCAAGAATGGTGYGACAAGTGCGGAAGGAGCATGCAAGAAGTGTGCAAGGAGCGTGTAAGAGCGGCGGAAGAAGCGTGCAAGGAGCGTACGACGTCTCACCCAGCAGCCCCCCCGCAGGTCGCAGGCACCCTGCTGCGGACAGCCCGGGGTACCCGTTGCTCTGGGTGCACCCACGAGCTGGGTGCGCCTGTGTGGGTGCAGCCCGGGCTGTGGCGGGGTGCAGTGGCCCTGCGCAGACATGAAGGATACCAAACACCCGGATAACACCCGGTGTAAACTGAATTAACGGCGCGAGGGCGACACGTGCCACGAGGTGGTGGCAGCACAGGAGAAAGTCAAAAACAAGTGGACATTCCACCGGTGTTTTCAGCAACAGATGCTGCGGGCTTTGGGATTGATATGGGGCAGATCCCCACCTCCCAAGGCACCGCAAGGGCTCTGCTGGGTCTCCCCAGCACCTCTAAACACCCCATCAGCAGGGTGCTGGGACCCCACACTGCCGTCCTGGCGTTGCAGCAGCAGCCCAGGCAGCAAAGCGATMCAAATAAACCTGTCCCCTACACCTTGAACGCCCCATCTGCTTCGAAGGAGGCAGCCCAGGAAAACCCAAGCCCTTTGGCCCCCAGCCCTGAGGCCGCAGGGGCGGGTGGTGGCATTTGGGGGGTGCCCAGGGGGTACAGCCACCCTGGGCACCTCTCACTGCCCCCCCGCCCCCCGATGGCTGAACATCCCCCGGTCATGCAAAAATCACCCCGTGAGCCCCGCGGCCGCCCGCGCCCTCACGCCATCCGGAAAGCTGGGGCACGGCCACCAAAGCTGGGTGCCTGAGGCTGTCCCCAAGTCACGCAGGTGTCACCCAGGGACGGGCACCGGCCATGAGCGGCACTGACGCAACTTTGGCAGCTGCCCAAAGGGGTGTTGGGAAGCTGAAGGCGAGAAGGGAAAACCTGTTTTATCTCATTTTCTAGGCTTGTACCCTAAAGGGAGAGTCCCCGGACATCCGCTGGGGAGACCTCAGCTCTCTGGGAGTCAGCTGGGAGGGAGGGTGGGAGAGGGAGGGAGGGAGGGAATGGAGGGAGGGAATGAAGGGAGGGAATGGAGGGAGGGAGGGATGGGAGATGGAGGGATAGGAGATGGAGAGAGGGAGGGAGGGATGAAGGGATGGAGGGAGGGATGAAGGGATGGAGGGAGGGACGAAGGGATGGAGGGAGGAAGGGATAGGACAGACAGACAGACAGACAGATGACGCTTTTCTATGCCCAAGGCTGAGCCGGTGCACACTCTGCAGCCCCTCTGCCCATCCACACCCCCCTCACGTAACACTATTATTAAAGCCATTTTAACACCCCCCCCGGCAGCATCCTGGGGGGTTTCCACACCACCTGGGGACGGCCGGACCCAGGACAGAGCTGATTGCGGCCAGGGACCAAGAGCTGCGATTTAGGGGAGGGGAAAAAAAAGATGAAAATTAAAAAATCTGATCTTTTCGGAAGCATCTCCTGAATTGCAAACCTGCCTCTGAAGTTGGCCTTAAATCCTCGCGTCCTCTGCCGGTTACCTACCCCAAAATCAATGAGCGGTTGAAATAAAGGTGAGGTGAGAGCCTGAGCGAGCGCCGAGATGCTATTGATTGGCACCAAATAATCCAGGCAGGACCTCATCTAAGAAAGTCGCTGATCTTTCAACTCTAATTAACATTGATTACCCGCACCTTTTGGGCGACTATTTAAATGACTTGGAGATTAATAGGCTGGAAAATATCAGAAACGAAGTGTTATTACCCAGGCTGTAGCGGCTGCTTTGACCGTTGCACGCTCCCCAGCTGGGAAGGAGAAATTCAAGATGCGTCTTTGGCCCCGATGGCTGGCGGGAGGGGGGATGTAGGAGGCCTGAGAGCCCGGGGATGGGCAGGCAGGGAAAGTCCTGCCGGGGATTAGCACGGGACGTAATCACCATGGGTTGGTTTAGCCGGCTGTGGGGTGACGGGGAGAGCCGGCGCGGCCGGGGATGCGCCGGAGACAGTGACGCGGGGAGGCGGCCCCGGTCCCCGAGATGCAGCAGGTCCTTTTCGGCCAGGCCCCATCACTTGCACCCAGGTGGCAAAAGGCACCCGCTGGCCAGGATCTGGCCCCTTCTCCCCGCAGGAGGTGTAAACCGGCACCCCTCCGCTTCGCAGCGATTCACCGCCGGCAGAGCTGCGCCCGGCCCCGGTGCAACACCCTCTGCCATCCCTTGGGAAAGCTCCCAGATTTTGCCAGCCGCCAAGGACTAAAGTCCTGAAAAAGCTGAAAAGTCCATTTTAAATGGGAAATGGGTCGTCTTATCCGGCGGGAGCGGGGAAACGGCGAGGCAGGGGCATTGCACAGCTCAGAGGCAGCTGCCAACAAAAGCAAATGAGGTTTTTACCAGGAGCAAAAAAAGGATTAAAAAAACAAAAAGGAGGGAAAAATAAAGGTAAAAAGGAGGGAAAAATAAAGGTTAAAAGGAGGGAAAAATAAAGGTAAAAAGGAGGGAAAAATAAAAATAAAAAGAAGGAAAAAAGGTAAAAAGAAGGAAAAAAAGGTAAAAATAAGGAAAAAAGGAAAAAAGAAAGAAAAGAAAGGAAATAAGAAGGAAAAGAAAGGAAAAAAGAAGGAAAAGAAAGATAAAAAGAAGGGGAAAAAAAGGTAAAAAGACGAAAGGAGAGATCCGGCGCCAGCAAACCCCGGCGAGGCGAGCGAGGGGCTCGGGCAGGAGCAGGCAGCGCTGCAGCTCCCTTGCATGGGTTTCTCCTGCCCTCTAGCTCCGAGCGGAGCCGGGGCCACTGCCGACCCGCCACAGCTTGCCTTCCCACGGGGCTTGGGACCAGCACAGGGGAGGGACGCGAGCATCAGGGAGATTTGGGGCTTTCAGAAGATTAAATCCCAACAAACAGCATCCAGCCCGCGGCAGCTRTAAAGCACCAACATTTCCTTTATTTCCACAACAGGGAAAAAAAAAACAAAAAGAGAGAGAGATATGAAGATTTTGAAGAAATTACGCTTAAAAATAGGTTGTGTGTTTGCCCGCTTCGCGGGCGGGGAGACGCCGCTTTCGGGGGGCTGTGCCCCCGAGTGGTACTCACTTGAAGAAGTCCTCCTTGCAGTAGACGCTGCCGGCCCGGGAGAAGCAGCGGTCGGCCAGCTGCATCTGGCAGTCGGCACACTTGAGGCAGGAGCTGTGCCAGTGCCGGTCCAGGACCTTGAGGATGAACTTGTCCAGGATGTGCTGGTTGCAGCCGGCGCACTGGGGGATCTCTGGGCAGGCGGGAAAAGAGACGGAGACAAGAGCAGCGTCAGCCCCCGCGGTGCTCCCACCCGGCTGGCAAAGCCCCGCGTTGGCACGTGCTGGTGCTTTGTGGGGTGATGAGCTGTCACCCCTCGCCTCGCCGGTGTCCCGGCACATCTTCCTTTGCAAACCTTCACCAAAACCCCCCAGATAGCAAAGCCCACGGCCCCGCCGGCTCCTCCATGCACAGACACACACACGTGATGTTTTTCCCTTCTGCACCCCATTTTTCAGGCCGCGTCCTGCTCCCKGCCACCCATTTCCCCACCTGCCTCTTGCTCCCACTAGGATGGCATCCCACACCCCCACCCAGGGACACGACTTGTTGCTCCCCACGGTCACCCCCATCCCCCAAGGGCCAGGCTGCTGTGGTGACCCAGGGGTTCACCCACGGGGTCCCAGCTGTGACCCAGGGGTGCGGGACACCAACCACCTCCACCCCACCCACAGAGGCTTTTTCAACATGGGCAAATGTCTGTGCSCCTCTGCTCCCGCTGCACCCCGAGGACCACGAGCCAACCGGCCACGCTGGCCCCCCCCGCAGCTGCCCCGTGCCCCTCTCCCTGCAGTGCCAGGGCACCGGSTGACTTTGCATCCCCCACGGTCCAACACCCCTTTGGACCCCGGTTTTCCTGTGACGGGGACAGTGGGTTTCTGACTGCTTTCTCCCATCCAGCCGGGGTTTCACAGACCCCTGTCGCTGGAAACGGCTGGAAAACATGGGCTGAAGCGCGGCCACACTGGAGCACAGCGGCAGTAACCAGGGACAGCGGGTCCAGCCCCATCCAGTCCCCCCCTACAGCACCCAYGCTGTGGAAGGGTGCTTGGCGAGGAGGGCTTTTCCTAAGGCAAGATGTATACCCAGCCATCCAGAYTCCTATACAATGTCTGCCTACAGATGGACAGCTTCTATAGATCTGGAGAGCTGGATATTTATCTCTCTCTCTATCTGCCTATAGTTCAGAATAAACGGGAAGTGCTGTAAAAGTCTGCAGGAGAAGATTGCCCGGTAAAAGCCAGGCACATCATGCTGACACGCACGCATGAAAGAAGATTGATTTTAGGGGGAAAAAAAAAAAAAAACCCACACAACAACATGCCCATAGCTGGAGCATAAGAGCAGGAGAGATGTTTATGCATAAGGGCTGCCTCCCTCTCCTGCGGCTGACAGTAAATAGCAGGGCAGGGGGGGGTTGTGATTATTTTTTTTTTTACACTGCTACAAGTGCTGGGGAGGGACTGCGCTCCCCAGCCRAAGCGGCCGAGCTGGGGGGCTCCTTTATCGACCTGCGGTAAAATAAACCACTGCACCCATGGCTTGGCACAGCCGGGCTGGGAGGGACAAGGGACAGGGAGGGTGGGAGGAACCGGCCCCCACGCTGCCCCCACGCCTGGGCCCCGATCCCCCCGCACCACCCGGTGATGCCGCCCGCTCCGAGGGGGCCGGGAGCCGCCCTGCCTGGGCATGGGGTGTGCCTGGGGGGCTCGGCAACGGGGAGAGAGGGGGAC